>WOUI01000460.1:0-24791 GCA_012184565.1 Aspergillus floridensis | reverse complement strand
GGGGGAGCTGTGTGTATGTTTAGATGCTGGGGGGGATATTTTTAGAGAACATAGCGGAATTGAGGATTCTACACACGCGCGCACACATCAGTTAGCTGGGAGCTGTAGCACAGGACTGATTCCTGAGAAAGGAAACAGGCAGGTAGACAGGCAGACATACCTCGAAATCCGTCCGATCAGCCATCACCTCTTCTTCTTCTTCATCTTCTTCTTCTTCTCCTCTTTCGGCAACTGGGTTATCCAGCTCTCGCCGACGATTCCTCCGCGCCAACAGCACCCGCAACAGCCCCGCAATCACCATCTGACACAGCGCACACGCCAGGATCAACTTACACCCCGTCTCGTACACGGGCGCCTCATCCGCCAGGAACGCGTGCGGGCCGATGATGTTCCCGATGCAGTACGCCAGGAACACGAATGCGGTGGCCGTGACGCGCTTGGTGTAGCCGCCCATGTTGCTGGAGGGCATTTGCAGCGCGAGGACGAGCGAGGTGACGAAGGATCCCACCTGGCATTATGGTTAGGGTTGTACTCCGTGTCAAGTAATGGAGGGGGAAGGGGGGGGGAGGCCACTTACGATGTAATATCCGAACAACACGCCGTAGCGATTCGTCCGCGGGAGCTTCCAGAGGAGACAGACGCCGATCACCGTCGGGATGAGGTACACGGCCATGATGAGCGTGCGGATGTTCTTGAAGCGCGAGGAGAGGTATGTGCCCGAGAGAATGAAGAAGACCTGGAATGCGCCTTGGGGGATGCTCAGGACGGTGGTTAGTAGCGAGCTGGAGACTAGGCCGCGGAGGATGAGTTTGCCGAACTGTTTTCTCGGTTTATTAGTTGTTTACCCATTGAACAGGGCAAGAAGACGTACGTTGGCTACACCCCCGTTGACAGTCTCGTTCAGCAGAGTGAATAGGAACAACAGCCAGACTTGCGGGTCGATGAGGGCTTCGCGGATCTGGTACCACTTGATCGAGCGGTTGAGGATACCCTGAGCCATGCGATTAGCGTTCAACCCTCTACATCGGGATGGGACGGACGTACAGTCTGGTTCTGCTTCCCGCGACCAATCAGCATGATCTTCTCTTCCACGGAGAAGCGTTTCGAGGAGAGGATACTGTTCGGTAGGAAGAGCAGCATAAGGATTCCCCAGAGGATGGTCGCACCGCCGCAGATGAGGAATACGGCGCGCCAGACGGGGAAGCCGTCCATCTGGCCGATGCCGTAGGTGATCAGTCCACCGACCTACCACGCTAGTAAGTCTCGGATCAAATGTAGATCTCATAAAGGCCAGCATACCATCGATCCCACCCCGTTGCAGCAGTAGAAGATCCCTGCGCGGAAGGGCTGCTCTTGACGAACATACCACATGCTCACGATCATCATGAAACATGGCGTGATTGGCGCTGCGAAGTCAGCTGGGTCTGCCTATGGTATACGAGAGGAGCATACATTCAAAGCACCCCAGTAGAAACCGACACACAGCCATCCCAGTGAAATCGTGGCAGGCCGCGGTGATCATGAGAATCGCACCCCAGGCTATCCTACGCCTCGTTAGCTTGTACACCTTCGTGTCTCAGCGACGCACTCACACAGAACTCGAGACAACGGTGCCAATCGGCAGCCGTTGTGCAATGTAGCTGGCCGGGTACTCCCAGAACAGATACCCTGACCCATCAGCGATCCGCCAGCATACCACGGGACGAGAGCACACTACCAAAGTAAAAGATACTGACAAGCCAGCTGTACTGATTACTGTCGATATGGGCGTCGGTGAACAAGTCGAACACCGCACTGTATGATAAGGCCTGCGCAGACTTTAGCTTCCAACTACTGTGTAAGCGGGAAAGACGCACCTGCTTGTCGATGTATTGGAGACAGTATGTTCCGCACATGAGCGGGAGCAGGATCAGGTCGATACGTCTTCTCAGCTTCCTCGTCCGCACGGGATCGTCGAGCATTGCCTGAAGTTGGTCGTGGGAGACGCCATGCTCGTGGAGGAAGAGCTCGGCTTCGTCGAGCGAGGAGACCTGGCCGACTTCCACGTCGTCGGCTTTGGATACATTTACTGAAGGGAGTTCTCCCTTTTCCTGGAGCTTGGCTCTTTGCTGGGGTGGATTGTCTGCCATTTGGAATAATGTGTTTGCGACGATCTTCTAGATGGTTTCCTGGAAGAACTCCCCGAGAAATGAGGGGTGCCTTAAATACTCCCAAGGCAACCCAACCCGCCTCGACAGCCTCCCCTCTATTGTTCTATTGTTCTGAGATAAGGCACTGGGCATTCCCTTTGCAGTTTCTTGAAGCATGACCTTCAATTCTTCTGATCATTGGAGACTTGCTCTGTGGCTTGCTCTGTGGGAATCGGCTGGCACCCATAGCTGATAAGCGTGCTCAACCCGGACAGAGCTACCGAAAGCAGTGTCCTCCACGAACGAGGACCGATAACCACCCATCTTGCAAGGAGCAGCCAACCCTCGATAAAGGCTTGTGCCGAAGTAACTATATTCTCGGCGAGTGTCCGAGATAAGCGGCAGATGGAGGAGGAGAAGATAAGATTGAGGGGAGGAGCGGGGAAAGTGATTGATAGCGCAGTCTGTCGGCACGCAAAAGTGATCGCCGATGAGGAGATCCCCCAATTCCCCAATAAAAAGGAACCGTGTTCGGCATTCAGTCAGGATTCCGGAATTTTTTATCACTTCATACGCTATACTACCGACCGACCATGCTCAGTGTGAGACCGTTGCTCCTGGCTGCACTGCCAGTGATCCTACTGCTGTTTGTCCAGCAGCCATCTAGCAGCACTCAACAGCTCCAAACGCTCCTTGCCTCGTGGCTGCCCTCATCGCTGCACGATGCTATCCTTCTGAATCGACCCCGCGTCGCCATATCCCAGGGCACGGTGGTGGGCACCACGTTGACAGACACACTGAACCACCCGGTCGACGCGTTCCGTGGAATCCCCTATGCGCTACCACCGGTGGGCGATCGCAGGTTCCGTCGGGCCGTCCCTGTCAATGCCTCGGACGAGTTCATCGATGGCAGTCGCTATGGTCCACGGTATGTTTCCAGTGCATTTGCGTCGCACACGTCGGCTGATGGTTCCGCAGCTGTCCCGGAAAGCAATTGTTGCAGATTCCCGGGGATAGCGGCAGCAGCGAGGATTGCCTCACGGCCAATGTCTTTCGTCCCCAAGGGGTGCAGGGCAAGCTCCCTGTTGCTGTCTACGTTCACGGTGGCGCTTATAATCGCGGAACAGGTAAGACAGGCCTCAAAGCTTGCATGAGTGGTAACTGATCGGACCAGCCTCGATGCACAATACAGCGTCCATGGTGGGTTGGGCCGACGAGCCCTTTGTCGCGGTCAGCTTCAACTACAGGCAAGTGGCATGCGCCCTCTAGGCTAGCAAGGCGAGCTGAAGCATGTAAATCTGACACACTGCAGAATCGGTGCTCTCGGCTTCCTCCCCTCGACCACAACAGCGAACGAAGGCATCCTCAACCTGGGACTGCACGACCAACTCCTCCTGCTCCAATGGGTGCAAGACAACATCGCCAGCTTCGGCGGCGACCCATCCCAAGTCACTCTGATCGGGCTTTCAGCCGGCGCGCACTCAGTAAGAGTCACCTGCCCCGTTCAAAAAGTACTCAAGACTAATACACCACCCCAGATCGCCCACCACATCCTGAACCCCGACCTACAACACACCTACTTCCACCGGGCGATCATCGAATCCGGCGCCGCGACCTCTCGCGCCGTCCACCCCTACAACGCGGCCCTACACGAGGCGCAATTCCACGAGTTCGTGACCGCAGCCGGATGCGACCCAACCCTGTCAGACCATAACATCCTAACCTGCCTGCGCGCCGCGCCGTCCGCGACCATCACCACCGCCTCCTCCACCGTCTTCGACCGCTACAACCCGTCAGTACGCTGGGCCTTCCAACCCGTCATCGACGGAGACCTCATCAAGCGCCGGCCCATCGACGCCTGGCGCGCCGGCACCTGGAACAAGAACATCGCGCTGCTGACGGGCTTCAACACCAACGAGGGCACGTACTACGTGCCCACGGCGCTGGCCACCTCGGCCGAATTCTCCGCGTTCTTTGCCACCCTCCTCCCCGCGTTGACCGCCCAAGACCTGCGCGCCATCGACGCGCTCTACCCGGATCCGGCCGTCGACGGAGCGTCCCCGTACGTCGAGACGAGGAATCTCAGCGTGGGCCCGCAGTTTAAGCGCGTCGAGGCCGCGTACGGCCACTATGCGTATGCGTGTCCCGTGCGCCAGACGGCGCGGTTTGTGTCGGCGGCGCAGCAGCAGCGCGAGCCGGTGTTCCTGTATCGGTGGGCGTTGAATAGGACCGTGCTGGGCGGGGCGAATCATGGGGATCAGTTGGCGTATGAGACGTTTGATCCCGCGGTGAGGGCGTTCTCGGCGGCGCAGGAGGAGATGGCCGGTACGTTTCATGCGTATATCACTTCGTTTATTGTGAGGGGGGATCCGAATGCGGTGCAAGGGAGGTTTGCGCGAAGACCGCGCTGGGAGCCGTTTGATGCGTCCCAGAAGATTATGGTGCTCGGAGAGGGCAATGATGAGCGAGCGGGGGGCCGGGGTGTGGGCGTGACGGCGCAGATGGTGGATGATGAATGGAGTAGCAAGGAGTGTGATTTCTGGTGGACGAAGAGCGGTGTTTCGGACTGATTGGGTGAGAGGGAATTACCTTGCTGAGTGGGAGGATGGATTGTATAGTAGAGGATGATATTCGCCGCAGAATGGAATGTTGTGGAGCGCCAAGTGCTACTCAGTAGAACCCAAACCCTGGCCGTCGCACGTTCCTTTGTATTGTCCTGAGAGAGATATCTAACTGAAAGTATAATTTATCCAATTCGAAGTTGCTAATTAGTAAGGAGCCAAAAGGGGTATATGTGGTTGTCTATAGTGTATGACTCTCCAAAAGGAAGTGGTGACGCCAAATACTACTGTTAACAGGTTGGGGTGTAATTTCCACGGACCGGCCGAGGATTGACGGCTGAAATCGGAGAACGCTCCATCGGAGCTCAACATCGACGCATACCATACCCACTCTGCAGTAGTCAAGAAAAGAACAGTTTCTTCTGTCGCGGATCCGGAGACTCCTGTCCGGGGGGTTTGCGTTTGCGTGATTTGAACGCCGCCGGCGGGGTTTCTTCGCGGACATGCTCAGTGGCACCCTGGACCGCCTCTTTGATGGTCTGCTTGGAGAGGCAGTAGTCGACATGGTCGTTGAAGACCCGATCATCGGCCACCTGGGGTTTCAAACATATCGGACAATCCCAATACGCTGGGCTTGTATTCTGGGCAGGCTTGGCGTCGACATCTGCTGATTCGGAGACTTCCTGGCTGAGCTTTTCAATCTCATTCATTTCGTCGTGTAACTCCTGACGCGCGGCTCTTTCAAACGCTTCTTCCGCGCCGATCTCTTGGTCGGGCTTGTCGTCGGTAGACGGCTCCACGGCTGGTTTCGGCTGAGGGGCGACCCCGAAGAACTCGATGCCGACTTTCTTGGTGCTCACGAGGTTGGTGCAGCGCAGACCAAGCAATCGCAGCTTCATGTCAGGGATCTCCTTCTCCAGCTTCTCCAGCATTGGCAGGGAGAAGGCATAGAGATCCTTGGCGGTAAATACCGCGCGCGAGGGCTGACATTGCCGCGACAGCACTTCGAAGGTTGCCAGCTTGACCTTCAACACCAGGGTACGACCTTTGAACTCCGTGCGAGCGAGGTCCTTTTCCAGCTCCTCGGCCGCCGACCATAACTTCGCGCGAAGCTCCTCCTTACCGCCCAACTCATGAAACGTGCGCTCCGTGCCCACACTCTTCCGCTCATAGTTCTCCACGGGCTGGATCTTCGTCCTCCCCAGACCCAGATAGCACTGCATGAGAAAGTACGCCGCCTTCTCCCCGAACAAGCGCGTCAGATACGCCCGCTGCGGGAAGATATCCCCACAGGTCTTGATGCCGATCGCCTCCAGCTCGCGCTCAAACACCCGCCCCACCCCATTCACCTTCCGCACCGGCAGCTCCCGCATGAACGCCATGATCGCCTCTCTCTCGCTCGGCACGCAGAACTGGCCATTCGGCTTATTCCGATTCGAGGCGATCTTGGCCAGCTTGGCATTCGCCGCGATGCCCGCCGAGACCGAGACCTTGGTTTCGGCCAGCACCTCGGCGCGCATGCGCTCGACCGTCTCCTCCGCGCCCACCCCGTTCTCCGCACAGTAGGCCGTCAGGTTGAGGTAGGCCTCGTCGATGCTCGCGCTCTCGAAGAGGGGGTCATACCGGGCGAAGACCGCGCGGATCTCCCTCGCCTTGGCGCTGTACTTGTCGTAATTCATCGGCAGGCAGACCAGCCGCGGGCAGAGCTTCATGGCCACGAAGGAGGCCATGCCGCTACGTACGCCGAACTTGCGCGCCTCGTAGTTGCAGGTCGTTAGGACGCCCTTGCCGACGGCCATGGGCACGGTCTTCAGCTCTGGGTGGTCCAGCTCCTCGACCGCTGCGAAGAAGGCGTCGCAGTCGACGTGCACGACGTGCTGGCTCAAATCCCGCGTCAGCTCCAGCTCCGCGATCAGCTGGTCTGCGCGCCGGAGGTCCGCCGAGAGATCGAGCGTCTCGAGGTGGGCCTTGTCGCGGAGAATCCGCGCGATCTTGTCCGTCAGGACCTTGTCGCGGTTCTGCTCGTGGTTGAAGAATTTGGAGCCCTTGGAGGCGTTGTAGATGATTTCGGACACCTGGATCGGAATTGCTCAGTATGAAGAAGGCAGAAAGTGAGTAACTCGGAAAATGCTCACCTTCCGCTGATCCACGGCATCCTGACCGGCTTTGGTCAAGGAGGGTCCAAGAAGTTGATATTTGAGGGTTTCGAATTCACCCTCTGCATCCTTGTTGTTGTTGATGTTGTTGTTGTTGTTGTTGTTGTCGGGACGCTCCTTGCCCGAAGGCTCCATTTTCTTGTCTGAAGGAAAAGATGGTGATGACGTTTTCCGCCGGCACTCGCGAGGCAATTATTACCCAAAGTGGGTAAAGCTGCCACCGCCGACGCCTGCGCACGTGATCACGCGTTGGTGTGTTTTTGGAGTCCAGCGGGTTTCCCCGCGGAAGGCTTTCACGTGCAATGCTGCTGCCGTCATTCTTTCAGCCGGTCACTTGGCCTTCTTCTGGCGTGCAAGCGGCTGCTTCCATTCGTCTGCCCATGTGGATCCTCGAGTCTGAAGGGGACTTCCTCGAGGGTATGTCTTGTTTACCTCACTTGGGCAAAATGAAGGCTAACTGTTTGGCGAAATAGGGAAGCGCGTATGGCTGCGCCCGGGGAAGAAGTACCTGTTTGGTCGGGCTAGAGAAGATGGAGGTAATTATGGTTTCCATTGTCAAAAGGTCGAGGATAGAATGCTGATCATGCCAACCAACGGATCATAGTGAGACATGCCATTGCGAATAAGACCATCTCGCGGAAGCATCTCTTGATCGAAGTCTCCCCTGTCAAGCCGGGCGATGGGGTAAGTATTCGATTCGATGCTGAGCAACTTCCCCGCTGACCTCACTGGGGTAGGCACATCTCCACACTAAGTCAGAGATAACTGTTACCGATCTGGGATCGAAGTTGGGTACCAAAATTAATGGTGAAAAGATAAGTGGGAATACGAAGTTGGAGGGCCAGCACCACGAGCTGCAACTGGGCCGCTACGAGCATATGCTGCGGTGAGAACCAGCGCCCTAACCCCTGTCGCTGAATCCAGCTAACATCTTTCCCTTGACATAGGATCAAGTGGTGTCCCACGGTGCTGAGTTTTTCCTTCTCGAGCAAAGAGCTCAAAACCAGAGACCCTCTCGCACGAGTGCGCTCCCGACTCGAAGACCTCGATATCAAGACGATCATACCCTACGTAGTCGACAAGACGACGCACGTGGTTCAGAGCAAACGGAATACAGCTAAGGGCTTGCAAGCATTGGTCAATGCTAAGCACATTGTTCAGGATACTTACGTGGATGCGCTGGTCTACGCTGCGACTCCAAGTGACTTGGACAGCCCCGAGTCCTTGTGCCCTCTCGAGGCTGACTTCGACTCGGCATGGCCGGACCCAGCCGAGCATCTTCCTCCCCCAGGAAAGGAAACGACACAACGGCCCAAAGAGGCCTTTGCGCCCAACGCCGCCCGCTTGAGCATCTTCGAGGGGTTCACCTTCGTTTTCGGCGATGCCACACAGATGGAGAACTTGGAAGATGCCCTGACCAACGGCCAGGGGAAGGTCTTACTATATCAGATCGAGGACGGAGTGACTACAGCTGAGGAATTCGCGCAGTTCATGAGGAACGCTGCGGGGAATAAAGGGTTGGGAAGTCAGCGAGATAGCCCTGGCGGTGTGGTGCACGTTCGGTACCGTGCCAAGGGTCACCATGAGGAGTGGTCCCTGGAGCTCAGTAAACAGATTGCACTCCTGACCGAGCAGCGGGTGATTGAGCAGAGTGAATTCCTGGACGCCATTCTGGGTAACAATGCGGCTCCGCTCTGTCAGCCTTTACTTGAGGAGGTCGATGCTAGCGACGAGGCAAACGCGGAGCCTTCTCCGCGGCCTCCACCCGGCACCGCATCCAGCGAGACAGTTCCTGTCGCGGGCTCACAGCCATCGGAGGAAGCAAGTCAACCACTCGCACGCAAGTCCCGGCCTCGTGTGCGGGGGTATGTAAGTAAGATGAAGACATTTGATGATGGCTTCGACATCAATTCCATTCCAGCCCATGCGCCAGAGGAAAGCTCAGCGATGTCTCCTCCGATGGAAATCGAACCTGCGTCTGTCCAGGAGTCGCAGCAGCAGAACAGCTTGAACGACGAGGAAGATATCGTCTCTAGTCTACTGCCAGGTGCGGCGGCGATGAAACGTCGACGTGCTGAGACCATTCGACATTCTGTAGACGATGAAGCGTCCCAACCCAAGGAGGAATCCGCTCCCAAACCTAAGCGCCAGAAACTAGATGTGCTCGAGGCCGCCCGACAGCATCGGGAAGCCGAAGAAGATGCCCAGCGTCAACGCCGGTACGCGGAAGAGGCATCTCTCCAGGACTCCTTGCAAGAAGTAGATATTGAGAAGCTCAAAGGACTCGCTATTGTGGAGGAGATGGACGTCAAGCCGCGCAATGTGGATGCAGAGGATAGCCGCTGGAACGATCGGTGGAACGGGCGCAAAAACTTCAAAAAGTTCCGACGGAAGGGAGATCCTAGCCAGCCGCGCTATCGCATCCAGACCGTCATAGTTCCTTTGGAAGAGGTCACCCGCAAAGAATTCGGGGTAGGCGATCATTACTGGGTGAGCAACAGTCATCGATCGACCGAGGCCCTTGTGGCAGAGAGCCCTCCAGAGCCAACGATGACCCCGAGCGGTGCGGTGGCGTCTCGCTCACAGTCCCTAGCGCGCACAGACTCGGAGGTGGCTGCGCCTCGTACGCAGAAACGAACGCGAGAAGAGCGTGAGGAATCCGACAGCGACGATGAACTTCGATTTCGATTCCGCCGCCGGAGATGATGCTGAGGGATGTGGTCCAATTCTTCGTGTATCTAGCTCTCATCATGCTTTGCAGGTCTTCTTTTGCAGGTGTCCGTTTTGTGCTTATTGTGCATGGGTTAGCGCTGATATTCAGAATATGAATATTTCTTAAGTAGTGGACTAGTACTCAAATTGTTTAGTGTAAGTGAAGTGTGAAATTAAAGATGCGGCCAGATGTGGGGGTGGGAGGAAAGGAAAGGGAAAAAGTGCAAAGATAGATCCACCCTGCGGGGAAAAGGCAACTGGGACTTTGGGTCCTTCTTATCGATCCTGTCCACCACAACTTGGCAAGTACTGCACGGTGTTGGGCACAAGTGGAGCAAGTGGATGTGTTGGTGTTGGATGTCCGATGATTTGAACATCTCAGGTAATTGATCACTCCCATTATCAAGAGAGAGAGAGAGGGGGGGGGGAGGAGAGAGAGAGAGAATCGATCGGTGTAGGAGCTTTGTGCTGGCACCGCCTGCGGTCTTCATTGGAATCTTTATCTGTCCAAAAGCGAATGATATGGAAGTCTGCAGATGATAAGTTATAGTGTATCCCGATATAGCATCAATCGGTTTCATTCATGGTGGACGGGCTGGTC
This sequence comes from Aspergillus floridensis, assembly GCA_012184565.1. Classification (NCBI taxonomy): domain Eukaryota; kingdom Fungi; phylum Ascomycota; class Eurotiomycetes; order Eurotiales; family Aspergillaceae; genus Aspergillus; species Aspergillus floridensis. Next base: position 14,632 of record WOUI01000460.1, on the reverse strand, counting down.
GATTTACTTGAAACAGACAGGCCGATGGACGAGATCCTGAGGAGGATGATGTAAACAATTTCACCATAACACTCGAGAATAAACCAGGCCATGTTATGAGCCAGTAGTCCAGCTCCAAGAGCAGAAGCAGGAGAGTGAACGGAGTGGTGTGAAATCAAAAAGTGCTTGTATTGTTATTGTTGCTGATGATCTTGATGATGATGATGTTGTTGTTGTTGATGATGATAGTACAGTAATGGCAAGATCCAGCCAGTTTCGGGGTGGTTTCAACTTTCCCATCCATCCTGGAAAATCTCCCCATTTTGCCCATCCCTCCTGCTGCCTCTCCCCGTCTCTGTTTTCCTACTCTTACTTTGTTTTTTAAAGTTATTTCCCTTTTCCCCCTCTTTTCTTTTTCCTCTTGGATTCTGTTTCCCTTATTCCTCACTCGATACCCCCTAGCCAATTCCACCCTCTCTGTCTCATTTATACCCACTCGCCTGGTTGCGCTCGTTTTCTTTTACTTCTTTTGCCTCTCTGATACCCTCTCCATCTTGAAGACCATCTAAATAACCTACTATTTACTTGCACCAGCTGCCTGACGGCCTAACCGCCGGTTATCGACTGAACAACACTGCTTGCTGCATCAACACCGCCATGGACCACGTTGGCCGATCAACCTCAACCTCAATTTAACAGCCTTCCGTTTTCCCTTCCCCCGATTTGAAAGGAAAAGCCATCATCTGCTCCCGCTATTTTTATCCTTTTTTCTGTCGCACACGAAGATCTGATTTCGCCTTGGTCTGACGAATCCAGCAGCGCCCACCTGATCACTCAAGACTTTGCGAAGGAAAAGGGAAAAAAACACAACTCGGTCTCTCCCCCTCATCTTTCATTCTCTGATCTGGAAACACAGAACTATCGAAAGACTAAATTCGACTTTTCACTGTCACCGGCTTCGAGTAGCCTAACGAATACACGACTGCTGATTTCTCTCTCCCCTGCTTGGCGTTCTCCGGGGGGTTTCATGCTGCTTTCCTTTTTTTACTATTTTCTTGTTTCCCTTTTTCCTCTAAATTCTCGCACAACCACGCCTTCCGCCCGTCATGATCTCGACGCTTCCTCCCCCTCGTCCCGTGTCCGTTAACTCGCTGGCCAAAGCGTCGGTCTCGACCACCCTTCCATATGCCAAATCGAACCGGTGTACCAGCGCGGAGATCCAGTTTCCCGAGGGACCCGTTCCCTCCGCCGCGGTGGGGCTCGTCGTTTGTCACCAGAGCCCGGTGGATACCGAGATGGAGGACACTGATAGCCAGCCCCCGATAAGCGTCGAGACACCACCACAGTCCAGCCATTCCGCGATCCGGTTCGAAGATCTGCCCATCGAGATCCACGAGGCGATTCTGGACTACCTGTTTGGGGAACGAGCATCCGCCTTCACCTCTTGCACCTGGGGCAAGTCCGCGCGCAGTTGGAACCGGTCGTTGCGTCATCCCCGTCGAAAGGCGCTATCGAACCTATCGCTGATAACCCGGGTGTGGCGAGAATTGGTGCAGGATCGGATCTACCGACATAGTCAGTTTCTGTTCTTTCATTCGCAGGCTCTTGGATTCGTTCTGATCGGGTTACAGTCAAAATCAAGGGCACCGCAGATGAGTTGGCGGCAAGCGCACGCTGGTTCCGGGCGCACCCCCGTCTCGCCCCTTTTGTCCGCCATGTCGAGATTTGGATCCCGGTTTGGGGGAAACGCGCGACCAAGCAGTTCACGCAGCAGTTCCCGACGCGGCGGTTCAACAACGAAGACGTGGGGTTTGCCGACCCGGTCGCCCTGCAGAATGCGGCGGTCTGGGACGATTCGGACACCAACCACGGCAGTGACTATCGATACCACTATGCCAGCCACAATGCCACCCTGGAAGAGATGTTCGCCCACGTGCAGACCTGCTTCCCGCAGGCGCGCATCCTGACCCTCGAGGGGGGCCATTGCAAGCGGCCGCCGATGGTGCGCCATTTCCGGGACGATCCGTGCGGACACTCGGGGCTGCGGCGCCTCCCCGTGCTGCCGGACATCCAGACCTTCGTCATGCGCGGGGCGTGGAACATCATGCGCGACTACCAGCACTGGGCCAACATGTCCCAGGCGCTGCCGGGCGTGCGCGAGTGGCACTGTGCCTACGCCAAGCCCAAGATCGAGGGCTACGAGACCATCGCGGAGGTGCTGGCGCGGCTCTCGCCGTCGCTGGTGCATGTCAACATCAGCCTGGAGGGATTCTATAATAAGGACACCTCGCAGACCGGGTGGATGCCCGACGGGATCACGCCGCCGCACCTCTGCCGGCTGCTGGGCGAAGCGGCGCCGCAGCTCGAGTCTCTGGCGTTCACGGGCAAGGTGTGCGCGGGCTTCTTCCAGGCGACGCGCGGGTTCATGGCCTCGTGGCCGGCCAAGTCCCGGCTGAAGTCGCTGGATCTGGTGGTCAAGACGTGCTGCCGGGAGAAGAAGAACGTGCACCCGGGGCTGGCGTTCCTGGACGATTTCTCGGGGATCACGAACCTCAACTTCATCCGGTCGTTCGAGAAGCTGGTGCTGGGGGCGGTGCACAGCCTGCAGCTCCACGCGCGGCTGGACTACATGCGCATCCGCTTTATCGACCTGGACTCGGCGTGTCCGCCGCTGAACCCATACTTCCAGCTGGTGGACGGCGAGTGTACGGGCCTGTGGAGCGAGCGGATTCTGGAGGCGCTGCACGAGGCGCGGCCCGAGGCGCACTACGTGGAGCTGTCGGATGGGATCTATCCGCAGTACGGGCACAATCGGCAGATCGTGGGGGCCGTGTATCCCCGCACGCGGCCGTTGAGCATCCATGCGTCGACGTACAAGGTGATTGCCGATGTGTCGAAGCCGTAGTTTTGGAGTGTGATAACGTCGCGTCGCTTAATGATGAGAGTTTGTAGCAATTGCTGATTTGCTTAAGATAGTATAATGTTACATTTAGCTGAAGCTGACTTGTGTCTGCCATGCGACTCAACTGATGTCTGACCCCGGACTTCGCACTATACATAGTCCTCAGCTTAGCTCAGTATCTAGTACCCACCACCCCCGGCCTCCAAACCCCCAACATCCTGCACAATCACCCCGAGAATCCACACATTGACCGCGAAGAACCCCAGCGACGCCACAAACAACCCCGGCACGAACGTCGACAGCCCCAGGAACTCGAGGTTATACCCTTGCTGCAGCCAGAGCGCCTGATAGTATGATTAGCACAAACTGCAACTGTTTCCAGCCCGTATCAAGACCGATACTCAAGCACCTGCCCCCTTTACCCAACCCACACACCCGGGGGGAAGAAAGAAGGAGATAGTAGGGGGGAATACACACCTGCGCAACAACCCACGCGCCCAACGCACCCACTCCGAGCCGCGGCTTTCGCATAAAGGACGAGTAGGGCAGATACAGCGGCAGGAAGATTAGATACCAGAGGAAGTACTGCCCATTCCACATCAGTTAGTCATTTATTCGGTGGATTAGCACAGCGCGCGGAACAGTACGGCTCGGTACCGTGCAGCGTAGCTCAGCTCGTTGCAGTGCAATTTCAGCTCAACCGGACTATGAAAACCCAGCAGGACCGTGAGGGCACAACCGAACCGCGCAGCCCCCAACCGAAAAGAATAGGGAGACGGGGGGCAAGGGCAAGGGCAACAAACCTGACTCGTACAGACTTTGTTAAACGCCACAAACGCAAACGTCTGCGCCAGCATAGCCCCGGGCAGCGACCGTCTGGCGAGCGCGAACGGGATCACGAGGACGGAGAGGAGGAGTTGCGGGAGGAAGGCCCAGCTTTCGATGCCGACTTTCCCGACGGCTGCAGCTCCGGCAGCAGAATCATACAGCAAAGAAGCATAGACCGAGAAATTGTGGCGGTGGTCGACGCGGGTGAGATGGTGCAGGAACGTGTGCTGCAGGAATTCCCGGCCGTAGTGGTGGTACATGAGGGCGTTTAGGGACAGGAAGGTGAGGAGGGCGGCGGCTGTGAAGGCGAGGCGGGATGGGGTGATCTCGTTCAGGAGGCGGTGCAGTAGTCCTGTTCCCCTCTTCTGGTTCTGGTTCTGATGCTGGTGGTTGTCCAGAAACAGCAGAACAGAAACCCCATACACGAACGGATAGATCTTGACGTGCACGCCTACCCCCAACACGACCCCGGCGGCTATCACTCGACCTATCCCCCCCTTCCCCTTCCGCTTGCCACCGCTGGCGCTGGCGCTGGGGCTGATGCTGGGGCTACCGCACCCTAGAACCAAATACACAACCCCCGCGGTGATCAACCCCAACACCCCCTCCGAACTGCCCCGCGTGCTGATATTGGCCACCATGGGATTCAGCAACCACACGCTGGCGTACCGCAGCGCCCGCGAGGGTGCCATCCCCTGGTGCACGACCAGCGTCCGCGCCAGCAACCACCCCGCTACCACGTCCGCTACCGCGAACAGCACCTTGCCGAAGGCGAACCACCCCTCCCCGCTCCACGTGGTGGGGAGGAGGGCCCATGCCAGCAGCGGGGTGTACCGGTAGGTGGCTCGATCGTAGGGGCTGCCGCCGCCGGCGGTGAAGCGCGCCGCGTCGGTGAAGACTAGGTAGTCGATGTCGGTGTATTTGAGGGCGGAGTGGGCGTCTTGGTAGGTGCCATAGAGCAGCAGTGTCAAGCGGAGGAGCAGGGCGAGGGGGTAGATTTTGCGGGGGGTGAAGATTGTATTCTTGCTTGTGCTTGCGGGAGGGGTAGAGGGGGAGGGTTTGGGAGGGGAAGGGGAAGGGGAATGGGAAGTGGGGGGGGTCATTGGGGTGGGCATTGTGGGTGTGGTATCATGTGGACATGTAGTGTGGTGAGGCGTGGTGAAGCTGGATGTTCTTTCTTGGCCAGGCCTGGTTAAGGGGGAGCTTGGCGAACAGGTGGTTCTGCTCCTGTTGTGGCTGCGCACTTGCAGGCAGTGCAGTGGTTTGGGTGTATACGGAACGGTGCTCCGTACAATTCTTCTTGGAAGCTCAGCTCAAATCCAACTACTGCATGACATGGACCCTATCCATAGTACGTAACGTGGAGTTGTCAATTCCGTGCCCAAAAAGTGATGATGGAGGGTAATCCATCCGGTCAAACAAACAAATCAAATCAAATCAAATCAACCCGCGTTTGCCCACCGGCGGGTCTCGGCCCGACTCCCGCCAGTTGACTTTCAGCCTTCAGCCTAATGCACTGTTCTCTGTTCTGTGCACACAATCAAGCATTTCCCTTCTGCGTGGCTTTCGCTCCGACCCTAGACCTCCCTCCCTCCCTCCCTCCCCATCGACTCTGGTGTACAGGGCCGATTTCCCGGCCTCAGCCTTCCTCTACATTCACTTCCAGGTACCCTTTTCATTTGAGGTGTCAATCGTATCGTTCATATCATATTCATCATGCATGCACCTATACATTTACCCGATAGCGCTCAATAGCCCAACGAAACGCAGCAAACCGGACTAGGCCACATGCGACCAAAAAGGGTGTGTAATATCACATAACGAGAGAACTACTAGCTCAGTAGAATGGGGCGGCCGGATTCACAAAGAAGGTCGAGTCGTTCAGCTGTCCGCCCAGCAGAATCGGGTCTCCACCGTACTTCACATGTCTCTCCTCGGGGCCGGGTCCCCCAAGCACCCCAAAACCACCATTGTCGATCGCCGCAAACCCCTGCAGCAGGCTGCTGTCGCTCCAGCTCAGAAAATCCCATAAATATTGCCCGGCCGAGTCGTCGATGAACGGCGGGTCGAACGGATCCAAGAACCCGTTCTCCAGACTCACCAGGACCCCCGGCGGTAGCAGTCCCCCGCCGCCGGCCGCCGCCGTCCCGGGCATCCCCCCTCCTCCTCCGTCGCAAAGGTTCGAACAGCTGCCGCTGTCGATGCTGCTGGCGGCACTGAGCAAGGCCGAGTTGCGCTTGCTGGCCTCGAACAGGCGCGACACCGCGTCCAACGTCGACTTCGCCGTGGGGCTCCAAGACTGCAGCCGCGCCAGCACGAGCATGGTCGTTTCCACCTGCGCCTGGCAGGCCTCCACGGTTGCGCGGGGGTCGTCCACCGTGCCGTCGTTCAAGAACAGGCCCAGCAGCGGAACCATGGCCGCCTGGAAGATCAGCCAGACCGCATTCCACCCGGACATCTGATGGTCCTGCGCCTTGGTCGCGATGTCCTGGATCGTCATCTCGGCGATCTCGCGACATCTCTCGATCGCCAGCCGCTCTTCAGAGCGGAGCACAATGTATGGAACCCGCCGCATCGCATAGCTGAGGAGGGTCGGCCGGTACAGGAGCATGCGCTGGTTGTAGTATCGCCACTTCATCACCGTCCGCGTGAACGCGATAGATTCGGAGCACGGCTCGTGGTCTTTGAGAATATAGGGAAGGTTCTCGTACCATTCTAGCAGCTGGCTGTCCAACTGCGTCATCTCATGGAACTTGGTCAGCGGGGATGCCGCCAGCACTTCTTGGATCTGAGTGGCGATCTTGCAGAAGCGCACGTTCTCCAGGAGGGGTAGAATATCCAGTACGTTCCCCTTGCAATTGTCAGTCACTTATCCTGCATTTCTTTGAATAGCACAAACCGTACCTTTTCGCGATAATGTGGCAGCTTGACAGTGATGGTCGGTCCCAGACGGCCCATGCTGGGTCGCCCGAGGGTCATACCGCCCCACGTATCCAAACAAAATAACGACCACCACACGCGGCGCTTCTGATCGGTGGACGATTGTCTTTGTCGGCCCCCCCCGGTTTGGCTGTCGGAGAGCTCTTTGTGGAGGCCCAGTGCCGCTGCCATTCGCAAGGCGGCTCCCATGATCGCATATGCTAGGTTGGGCTGGCTCGTATAATGCAGATAATAGCCGCCCATGAGACCCAGGGTCTGAATGGTCTCCAACTGCGAAGAACCCAGACACTCCAGATTGACGAGCTCCTTACACTTCATAAAGTAAGTCTGATGCGACGTGTCGTGCGCCGGACAGGCTGCTATGCTGCCCAGGGCAAGGACAATATTCAGCAAAGCCAGCCACTGTTCATCGCTCCGCCTCCCACTGTGGTAAGTTTCACGGAAGGCTGGTTCATCTAACAATGGCACAAAGGGTTGAACGTAAGTAAAGTATGCGTCCAGCAATTGGGATTCCGACGCTCGTCGAGATTCCGGCGTCGCGAGGCGCGGCTGGAACCCATGGACCTGCCAGTGCTGGCTGCCTGGAGAAGAAGAGAGGTCAATGGATCCTCTCCGACCACCATGGGCTGGAGTGCGTGAAAGGTGGGTGAGGGATCCAGGGTCCAACCATACGATGACCTTGAGCACCGCATGTATTGAAGACACACCTAAGTATGAGGATGGCTGCTGAGCCGACAGGGACAATGCATTGACATCATCCGAGATGCCACTCGGAAACGCTGGGGTTCTCAGCGGGCGTAGAGGGCTGGTGTGGTCGGGGATGGTCTGGAGGGACTCGAGATTGCCATCCTCACTGGAAGCCGGGGATGTGTGGGCCTCGGCCGATGCAGAAGTGGCCGGGGAGGCTGGATGTGGCGGCTGCGTCTGCACATGCGATGGACCCTTGCCAACCAGGTCTAATAGTTTCTCGCGTGGCAAGTTCACCAGGGTCTCAGCTGGGAATCCGGGGAACAGCTTCTCGAGCACCCCGCGGAACTCGTCCAATGTAGTCGACAGTTTCTCCACGTGTCTGCATCCGCAACTGCTGGTTATTCTTTGTTCTGTGGTCTTCCAGACAAGAAAGTCAAACACACCTGCGCGACGGACGAGGATCGGAATACTGGCACTGATCGGCCTTCTTGTACCACCTGCATGCTTCGCATGGTTTTTCGCCATCACATTTGATCTTGCGATGCCGGCAAGAAGTGCAAGCCCGAAGGGTGGTGACTCGACGGCCAACGGAGGGTTGACGCTGATTGCGCCCCCGGGTCGGATTCGACAGTCCGGGGTTCTCGAAGCCTTCAAACGTGTGGAACATGGCTAGCGACGATAAGATTAGAGATTCTTGGTGGAAGACCTGATAGACTGATAGACTGATAGACTGATAGTACAATAGTTCGATCAAGGCATTCTATGGTAGCGTGGTCAGCTAGAAACAGCCATTGGCAACCGGTCGCAGGAAGACTAGCAAGTTCGATGCAACAGATGGCAGGGATAGCCTGTTTTGCTGCTAGTGATGAGTGGCAGTAGGAGGGTGTAGAATCAGATCGATGGGGAAGGCCCCAGTGAATTACTGCATGGAAATAGCCTAGTTCACTTGCAGTCGCCACTGTCTTGGATTGAAAAAGGTCGGCGGGGAAAATCGACAGTAAAAGAAAAACGTGTTGCAATATATCTTCAAAGGCAAGGTGAGTCGGACCACGAGGCGTATATTTTAGAGCAGCCGGAGAACAGCGATCATCAGCCCCCGCCCCTAACCCCCCCCCCCCCCCCCCCCCCCCCCCCGCCCCACCACCCCACCCACCCCCCCGCCCCCCCCCCCCCCCCCCCCCCCCCCCGGTAGAGAGAGAGAAAGCATCAAGCGACTTTTTCCACCACCTCCTTCTCCTCCTCTTCCTCCAAAAAACCGACGACGCCCTCCCTCCACCACAGTGCCTGCCCAACACAGTCCCTGAAAAGCGATCGTCCTTCGGGATTTCTTTTCTTCACTGGTCCGGCTCTGGCGACGCCCCCGCAATTTTCCACTTTGATTAAATCCATCATGCAGGAAGTGGCCGTTTCTGTTAGGCTTCTGCATGTCTGGGGAAGAATCGGCATCCCATGCATCGTGGGTTCTTACTGGCTACTCCAGTCATAAACCCCGGACCCTTCGTCCACCGGCCATGCTTGACCCTATATCAAAGGCTCGGCTGCCAGGGTTACATACGAACACTATGTATTTAATCCCACTACAAGCTCGCCAACTCTCGCCCCAAAGGGTCTGTTCTTCACGGTTCCTTGGATCTGTCTCCTGTTAGCGCTTTCCCCTCTCTAAGATGCACTTGCTCGAAGCTGAGCCATGTGCTTCCACCTATCAGGGGATGATGGATGAGTCCCCGAATTCCTTCCGTGGGAAGTCCTTCCAGTTCCGAAAGGAGATGCATCAACTCGAAGATGGGTTGCTGGGGTCCTTCTCCAGGTCACCTGAGGAACAGCCCTGTGTGCGCAAACATCGCGGGCTCTACCACAGTGAGCGTTCGACGCACGAATTCGCCCACGTTCTGGGGGGCACCCGCATCTACCCACGTCAGGGCTGACAGTCCTTGCACGGTACTCAACCCCGAGCCGGACAAACAATCATTACTCGCCTAGCGGGCAGCCAACCCCGTTACAGTTCTGCAGGCTGATGAAGACCGGAGCACATCAATATATTGAACCAACAAGGGTGGCGCCACTCGATGTCCGAGCAACAACCACAAATAGGCAGAAAGACCAACTGCGTCTGACTGCAATTTCCATCGGAAGTGGTCGGTGTATACCCGATTTAACAGCCTCCGTTCATCCGTGCTGCTCGAGCTTACTGCTCCTGAGTCCATTGTCAGAATCTGACGGGGGTTTTCCTGTCGCGACGGCGCAGGCGATAATAGCAAGGTTCAAGAAATTTCTCATTCCAGCACCTTCGCAGGGTCTGACTCTTTGGGAAATCTGTCCCCGCCAATTGCAGCTCTGACCCCGCATAGGATGACCGGCTTGGACACCCTATTTTAATTAAACCCCATGACGGGGTCGGAGTCTGATGGCGCACCGCCGCTTAGAGTCCGTCGCCTATGTCCAATCCCGTTAAGTCAACTGGTCCATGGGCTCCCGGCTCCGTCTTAGAGCTTTGAATTCATGAGTGGCAAAAGCTATGATAGACTTTGGTCCCAGTTCAAAACATTTCCTGGCCCATCTGGTTGTTCCAAGCGAGTTTGATGCCGGTTGAAAGCATAAGCGGCTTCACACCACTTAGGACGCTTCTGGACAGAGGTGCGTGTGATTTGACACGGATTCTGGGGTACTCGAGGACGACAGCCAATCGCAAAATAGACTCGACGCAGAGTGGCCCGCATTGGTTAGGCAAAAGTGATCAGGCTAATTGCAATGAACGCCAAGAGCGCGAAATTGCTCACACATCACATGCCGCATCGAATGGTTAGCGCTCCAAGGAGGAACCTGTCTCCATTTCCTGTAAGGTACCCCGGCATGACTGTGGAAGCAACGGGAGGCGGGAAGGGCGGAAGCACCGTGAGAACCGAGGCACTTGCCCCGGCTGTTGAGTGTTGAGAGTGTTAACAGCCCATGGTCCTGCAATTAGCTCTCGGAAATGTCGTTCGTTTCGCTAAGCGACAATGGTCGGACTAGTGACTGGCGTACCAACCAATGAGATTCTGGCAGAGAAAATCGCTTATTTGGCAATGGGGGGAGGGTACAAGTTCGCTTCGAATCCAGGTTCAAGGTGGTCGAGAGTGATTCAGCACTGATCAGACGATTTACGTTCAGTTTAACTAGTGATCTTCAGGGCTGTCAGGAACAAGAATTTCCAAGCACAAGGAAGGATTCGATCAGACGGGAGACCAACCATAACTGCGTGGAGCATCATCCGCACCCAAAGCAGTAAAGTAGGGGGAGGAATGTCGAGGATTGGTTTCAGTGAGAGGAGCGTGGTTCGAGATACAGAGAATAGTCACTTTATATGTCTCCCAAGACGGGAGGGATTTCTTGTCGGTCGTGTCTCTGCACTGACTCGGACAGCGCTCAGGATATTCTTTGTCGGATCACTTGTCCCATCACTTGGCTCATTTGAGACATTTTGACGATGAGCCGTGTTGAAACTCAAAGACTGACGGGGGATGGTGAGACAGTCAGGATGTTGAGTGCGAAAGTGTAGGACTTGGGGACTCACTGGCAGCAACTCACCACCGGCAGTGAAAGAGGAAGAGGAAGACTGTTTTGGGAAAGGAGGAGAAGCCGCCCGTCGATTGCCCGATTAGGCAATGACAGCACGTGGAATGCGGAGATATCTCCGTGGAGCTCCCCCTTGCTCTATACTTCCCTCATGGCATCTGAAACCATCAGATATCAGATTCAAGATACAAAGAGTGTGAATCTCCCCTTCGTTGCCAAAAAGCATTCACAGGGCCATCGATCAATTTCCACTCGTTGAGCTTTCACGCGCTGTTGCCATTGACTCGTCATTACCCCTCCTTGGCTTCCGCTATGGCGAGTTTTATTCAGCATCCTCTGACCACCGGATGGTCCTTCAAAGATAGCGACGAACAGGCATCTGATGCTTGGATGTCTGTTTCTAGCGTGCCGTCTGTCGTTCATCAGGACCTACAGGCAAATGGAAGGTGTGCCACCATCGGCCTTTGGACGCTTGGCTTGGTATTAACGCGGAGCACATAGGTTGCAAGACCCTTACATTGGCTTCAATGAGCTCGAGGCAAGATGGGTCAATGAGAAGTCATGGTCTTACAGAAATGTATTCCAGAAGCCGACCGTCCCGGCTGGATCCAGGGTCGTTCTGGCGTTCGACGGCTTGGATACTTTTGCTACGGTGAGACTGGACGATAAGATCATTCTCGAGAGCAACAACATGTTCCTAGCTCATCGAGTTGACGTCACCGAAGCCCTGGAGGCCGAGGGTGATCATGTGCTGCTCATCGACTTTGATTGTGCCATGCTGCGAGCCAAGGAGCTCCGAGAGCAAGACCCCAAGCACAACTGGGCTTCCTTCAACGGCGATCCGGCCCGACTAGCCGTTCGTAAGGCTCAGTATCACTGGGGCTGGGACTGGGGCCCAGTGCTGATGACTGCGGGCATTTGGCGAGACGTTCGGCTGGAAGTATACTCGGCAAGAATAGCGGACCTCTGGACGGACGTAGATCTTGCTGCGGATCATCAGCATGCGCGGGTTGATGCCTACGCCGAGATTGATACCACAGAGAACTCTTCCTTCCGAGCCATCTTCACCTTGAGTGAAGATGGTAAGGAGATTGCTCGGCAGGTCACCACGCCCGACAACAAGGTCGCCAAAGTGACATTCGAAATCGATCAACCAAGCCTCTGGTGGCCAAATGGTTACGGAGACCCAAATCTGTACGAGGTCTCTGTGTTCCTGGAGAAGGATCAAATTGAACTGCACCATGTCTCGAAAAAGATTGGCATAAGAACAGCAGAGGTCATTCAGCGGCCAGACAAGCACGGCAAGTCGTTCTTCTTCCGAATCAACGGAGCCGATGTCTTTTGTGGTGGCTCGTGCTGGATCCCGGCAGACAACCTCTTGCCCAGCATTACCCGTGAGCGCTATCGGAGCTGGATTGAACTTATGGTCGCTGGTCGCCAAGTTATGATTCGGTAGGTTGGCCCATGCGGATACATTCCAGTTTTACTTACAGCAACAGGGTTTGGGGCGGCGGTATCTACGAAGACAACAATTTCTACGAAGCATGCGACGAATTTGGTGTCCTGGTATGGCAGGACTTCATGTTCGGCTGTGGCAACTACCCGACCTGGCCCGAGCTGCTTGAGTCGATCGAAAAAGAAGCCGCCTATAATGTGCGCCGGCTGCGACATCATCCGTCTATTGTGCTTTATGCTGGAAACAACGAGGACTACCAAGTACAAGAGTCGGCAGGTCTGACCTATGACTTCGAGGACAAGAACCCCGAGAATTGGCTGAAGACGGACTTTCCAGCTCGGTACATATACGAGAAACTGCTTCCAGAGGTGATGGATAAACACTCTCCACGGACATTCTATCATCCCGGAAGCCCATGGGGAGATGGCAAGAAAACGTCCGATCCGACAGTAGGAGACATGCATCAGTGGAATGGTAATGCCCGTTTCCCGCGCACATAGCATCAATTGCTGACCAACTACAGTCTGGCATGGAACGCAAGAAAAGTATCAGATCTTCGATACCCTCGGCGGACGGTTCAACAGTGAGTTCGGCATGGAGGCATTCCCTCACCTATCGACCATCAACCACTTCGTCGAGCACGAGAAAGACAAGTACCCGCAATCGCACGTCCTCGACTTCCACAACAAAGCTGACGGACATGAGCGGCGTATTGCTACATACCTGGTGGAGAACTTAAAGACAGCTACAGACTTGGAGGTGAGATTCCACGGCCACACAAGGTAACCCGCGCTAATGAGCCAGACCTACACCTATCTCACGCAAGTTGTCCAAGCTGAGACCATGATGTTCGGGTATCGAGGGTGGCGTCGGCAGTGGGGCGATGAGAGACACTGCGGCGGTGCTTTGCTCTGGCAACTCAACGATTGCTGGCCGACTATCTCATGGGCTATTGTGGACTACTTCCTGCGACCCAAGCCGGCATTCTACGCTGTGGCACGCGTATTGGCCCCGTTGGCTGTGGGCGTCCGACGCGAACATCATGATTGGAGCGTTACGCATGCCCAGCCTCCGAAGATGAGCAAGTTTGAGCTCTGGGTTGTTAGCTCTGCTCAAGAGGAAAGGACAGGAACGGTGGAACTCAGATTCCTCTCCATCAACGATGGTCAGGAGGTTAGGGGAAAGGTGGTCCACGAGAACATCACCATCCAGCCGAATGGCACCACCAATCTTATCGTGGACGGTCTGATAGATTATAAGGAGTATCCCGAGCCACACGTGCTGGCTGCCCGCTTGTGGGTCGACGGGCAGATTGTCGCAAGGGATGTGGACTGGCCTCAGCCGTTCAAGTACCTCGATTTCTCGGAACGGGGGCTTGTGGTGGAGAAGATCTCTGAGACAGCTGAGCAGCAGACGTTGAAGATCAGCGCGGAGAAGCCGGTGAAATGCTTGGTGTTTGAAGAGCGGGATGGGGTCAAGATCAGCGACAGCGCTATGGACATTATACCCGGTGATTTCCAGACTGTCACGGTCCGGGGGTTAAAGGGGGGTGACTCGCTGAAGTACAAGTATCTTGATCACTGAATTACTCGTGCAAGAGACTCTTGAGGTAGTCGGGAACTGATTATTGTGGTGATGCTATTGTATGGCTTGGTTGAATCAACTCAGCTTGAATCGATCAATCCTACTCTGCCTTTGACAGATGCCTCTAAATGGGGGCTCCTTTGCTTCTACCCCACTACAATAGTTCGAGAAGATAGTTAACTATCCAATTCCCAGTGGTCTCTTTCCTACACACGCTTCTGTTCAGTATCCAAGTGTTCCTTATCGTTCACAAAAGTAGAGTGATAGCAATCTTATCAGATAAGCCGAATCACCCCAAAGCAGCAAGGCCCCACACCGCAGAAATGACATCGACGGCGAGCGCGTTGCATCCCCTCCCTCCCTCTCCTCCTTCCCCCCTCCACCTCCTCCACCTCTCAAACCCCTCCAACTCGCATGGCCGGCACAAAACGCACCTGGGACGGCCAACCCCTCGAACCCGCAACAATGACCTCCGCTGCCCCAGCCCCGGCATCAATCCAAAGCATGTTCGAAACCTTCCGCAACGAACTAGACGAGCACCACGACCGACGCGAGCGCCTGATCAAAACCAGCCGCGACATCACAGCTCTCAGCAAGAAGATGTACGCCCCCTTCCCCCCCCCTCTCTCGAACCTCCCTCACCACAAAAGCTAACCTCAAACCCGAACAACAGAATCTTCTCCCTCCAACGGTACCTTACC
>WOUI01000459.1:0-24899 GCA_012184565.1 Aspergillus floridensis | reverse complement strand
CCCCCCCTATACCCCCAACAACAACCGCTGTTGTTCTTTGTGTGACGGGAAACTTTGGGGGTGCAGTGACTGTGGATGCAAGGGCAGACAGAGGTATAGGGGTTCGCGACTCGGGCGTGATCTGACAGGTCAGATTGTGTTGGGTGTACTGTACGTACAGTATAGTGTTAAGTAATCAGGTACAGTGAGGGTTTGTGCTAGTTGGACGTGGGTTGGTTTGGAGTCCGAAAGTTACTGTATAGGGGGGTTTGGCTGAGGATTCTGAATTAGCTGCAAGGGAATTGGCTGATTCGAGAGACTGAATCCAACAATATGAGTTGTATGTGGTGTTGTAGTGTTGGTCATGGAGCTTTGTTAACTTCATCCTTGTGCTGTGTGTGCTCTATTTAACCCACAGAGCAGGAGTCGCCCAGCGATGCTTGGCCTTAGCACCGAACATATGCAGCGGCCAACAGTCAGCTTTTGTTAAATCATAGGAAAACCTATAGAAAGACCTATTTACCCATATTCTTGAAGAGAAAACAACAAGACATCAAGTATCCATGCACTGGCCCGGAAGATGAAGCTTTTTCAACTCCTGTCTCCCGACCAGCCAGCAGATATACTACAGTGACAGACAGAGCGTAAGAATCAAAGCAAAGGAGGGGGTAGGGTCAATTGTGCCACGGAAATAAGTACAGTACAGTATAGTACTTCAGACTCATCTCCTCGCCCCAGTAGTAGAGACGCAAGTCCAGCATAAACCATAACCAATCAACCATCAAACCATGCGCCAGCCATTTTTCCCACCGTCGAAAACCTACAACCGCACATCATCAAAATACTTCCTCCCCTCCTCGCCCAACAACCCCGCAACGACCTCCTCCAACTCGACCTCCCCCCGCATCACCCGCACATCGTGTCTCTGCTCATACTGCTTATACATGACGCCCCCCGGCAGGAAACTCAGCGTCATCTCCACAAACGGCCCGACGGCAGTCTCCGGCAAGAACCGCCCAAAGTACTCCGTCAGATTCTCCTTCTCGACGGGGCGCAGCTCGACCTCGCGGCCCAGCACCTTGGCGAATGTCCGCTGCACATCCACGGACGAATACTCGCGCGGCCCGTGCAGCTCAAACACATACGGCGATGTTTCTGTACTGCCCGTCTCCGTGGACAGGATGCACTTCGCGCTGTGGTATCCGATGTCTTTGACTGCGACCTGTCTCCCGGGAGTTAGCACCCTGCCTCCCACCTCCAGCTCCCGCCAAGCTAGATAGAGACTGGGGGGGGGGGGGACCTTGCCATGGGCACCTCAAACTCCACCGGCGTAATCACCGTCTTCAGATACGGATGTTCCTTGTGCCGAACATCCTGCACCGCCGTCGCCCAGTTCTCCATGAAGTACGCGCACCGCATGATCGTCACCTCGGCCGCGGCGTCGCGCAGGATCACTTCCGAGATATGGTTCGTCATGATTTCGCCCTGCCTTCCCCATCCATTCATCCAGCGTAGGCTGTATTAGCTGGGCAGCTCTATTCAGTCCACAGTCCACAATCCACCCTCCAAGCTAGCCATCAAAGCAGCGCCAGAGCTAACCCCAAGCTACCCCCCACCCCCCAAGACAGCGCCAGGATGAGATGCAAGGAAAGAAAAAGGAAAACGCACCGTGCCGGCCCCCACCTCCGCCCCCAAACTCGACAGCAGCACCAGCCGCCGCACGGTGCCGGAGCGCTGGATCGCCAGCCGGATGTTCGTGGACACGGTCGTGGCCCACTCGTCGAGCGGCGTGCGGCCATCCAGGCACGGCGGCAGCACGAAGAAGACGGTGTCGAAGCCGTGGAAGTTCAGCGTCGCGGGGACGGTCAGATCGCCGGGGTAGGGGTCGAAGTGCGGGTGGTTCTGGAGGGTTGGGGGCACGCGGTGGAAGTTGCGGTAGAGGCCGCGGATGTAGTTTGTGTCTGGGTGGGCGAGGAGGGCGGTGATGGTTGCTTGGGCGGTTTGCGGGGAGGCGGGGGCTATTAGGATGCGCATTTTCCGTGGGGTTATGGCTATGTGGTTGGTTATGGGGTGATATTGTTGTTGTTGTTGGGTCAGAGGGTGTGGATGGAGTTATACAGGTGTAAATGTTGTATGGAGTCGATGGCTACACTTTACAGTTAAGTAGGTGGTTGATGATGCATGGGCTGCATTGTTTGGGATCGGGATACGAAGAGCACTGCGGGGAAGTATTGTGATCATTGGGTACCGTTCTGCTGCATCCGAGATTTTGAGTTACTTCGTCCGTGAACCCTAATCGATGACACTTCTCATGGACATTGTAGATGCATGGGTTGTAACTTACCGGACAGCAACAACTGGCAAGCGACCTCGATGATCTCACCGACCCGAGTCTAGCTAAGCTAGCCCCAACGCAGTCTAGTCCACCCAAGCAATCACGCCATCGACCACGTGATTCTCCGCTGACTAACGCCGACCATCGGCCCTGTCCGGGGGTGATGATGGATGATGGATGATGAGCATGCACCCTCATCAGCTGCACTACTGGACCTCTTTATACTCTCCAGAATAAAAGCAATGTTCCGCCAGAGTATCCGCCGCTTCGGCACGACGGCTCTCCGCGCCGCGGAAGCCTCCTACAACGTCCGGGTCTCGCAGGCCCAGGGTGTCGTCAATGGTCTGACGGAAGGTATGTACATGTACTTCCGTCCGCCTTTTACCCCAACACATAACCAACTAAACCTCCGCGACAGCAATCGGCAACACGCCACTCATCCGGCTGAAGCGCCTCTCCGACGAAACAGGGTGCAACATCCTGGGGAAAGCCGAGTTCCAGAACCCGGGGGGCAGCGTCAAGGACCGCGCCGCCCTCTTCGTGGTGGAGGACGCGGAGCGGCGGGGCCTTCTCAAGCCCGGAGGCACGGTGGTGGAGGGGACGGCGGGCAACACGGGGATCGGGCTGGCGCACGTGTGCCGGTCGAAGGGGTACAAGCTGGTGATCTACATGCCCAACACGCAGTCGCAGGGGAAGATCGACCTGCTGCGGCTGCTGGGCGCGGAGGTGTACCCCGTGCCCGCGGTCGCGTTCGACAACCCGGCCAACTACAACCACCAGGCGCGGCGGCACGCCGAGTCGCTCGACAATGCGGTCTGGACGAACCAGTTCGATAACACGGCCAACCGCCAGGCGCACATCGAGACCACGGGGCCGGAGATCTGGAGCCAGACGGCCGGAAAACTGGATGCGTTTACGTG
Source organism: Aspergillus floridensis (assembly GCA_012184565.1). NCBI lineage: Eukaryota > Fungi > Ascomycota > Eurotiomycetes > Eurotiales > Aspergillaceae > Aspergillus > Aspergillus floridensis. The sequence goes on along the minus strand of WOUI01000459.1, from coordinate 21,665 downwards.
CGCCACGGGGACCGGGGGCACGCTCGCCGGGATCACACGGTACCTGAAGACGGTGAGTGACGGCAAGGTCAAGTGTTTTCTGGCGGATCCCCCCGGCTCGGTGCTGCATAGTTATATTCAGAGTGGCGGGACGTTGGTCGAGCGGTCGGGCAGCAGTATCACGGAGGGGATCGGGCAGGGTCGGGTGACGGATAATCTGTCCCCGGATATCGGGTTGCTGGATGGGTCGTTGAACATCCCCGACGAGAAGTCGATTGAGATGGTGTATCGCTGTCTCGATGAGGAAGGGCTGTACTTGGGCGCGAGCTCGGCGCTGAATGTCGCTGCTGCGCATGAGGTCGCGCTCAAACTCGGTAAGGGCAGCACCGTCGTCACGGTCCTGTGCGATGGCGCGTACCGCTACGCCGACCGTCTGTTCTCCAACTCCTGGCTGCAGGGTAAGGGGCTGCGCACGGCGATTCCCAAGCACTTGGAGAAGTATATTGTGCTGCCTTAGTTGTGGGGCTGTTTGTATAGTAGAGTTTATGCATGTGAATAGATAACGAATCATGTTTTGTTCATCCGGTGTATCGGTGGGGAAGATAGGAATACTATACAAGAGTAGTGAGTCCATAGACCAGACAAAAGCAGCCGCAGCTCAGATCGAACACAAAAAGCACAAAGAAAAAATCCAAACGCCATCATGCACCCATTTCTATCCCGAAGAAAAGACTTAACGCCAACCCATGTATGGAACATGTACAAGTAGCAGCTACCACCCCCTCCATCACCCCCTCCATCACCCCCCCCCCCTCTCTCAAGCCCCCCATTTCCCTTCCCCTTGAAAAGAGAGTCTAATCATCATCCGCCGGCATCCGCATATAAGCATCAATGGCGGCACTAAACGCCGCGAAACCCGCACACCCGGCCGCAGCAGCCTGGGGCCCGGCCTTAGCCCCCAGAATCCCGCCGGTGATGCAACCCGCCGCGACGCTGTTGGTGAGGTCGTTCTTGGCCCGCAACCCCTCGATGCAGCACTCGGTGCCCGAGTAGAGCGCGCCCACGATGCCGAAGTTCTTGGCCGACGACCACGACCGCGAGCCCATGTCCTTGAAGCCGCGGCGGACCTGTTCGCGCCAGGGGAGGTCCATGATCGCTTTGCCTTGGGGGGTGAAGGTGGAGTCGTAGGACATCTGTTCATTCGTGTGTTAGTGTTTGTTGGGCGGTGTTAGGAGCTGAGGGCTGCGAGCTGAAAGATCGACAAAGCAATCCCAGTGTCTCGCTTGCCGACTTTCCTCGCAAGGATATATATGTGAACGGGGTAGGAGGAACGAGGGGAAAACATACACTGGCCATAAACAAACCGAACACACCACCCAGACCGAAACCCATCGTACCGGAGATGACCGTCTTCACGGGGCAGGATTCCATCGCGCCGTACATCTGCATTTTCGGAGAATCAAGTCAGCAACCCTTCTTTTTTTGGAGGGACTCATTTCAAGTCGAGCGTACCAGCTTCACCATCGCTTGCTCCTGCTCGCTCATGCCCTGCATGTTCGGGCCTCCGCCCATCCCTCCGAGGGGCGGGGTCACGCTGGGGAAACTCATGCTGTGCGTGGTCGAAGTGTATGAGGGGTTGACCTAAGGTACTGTAGTCAACGGTGGAGACAGCCGATGTGACAAAGTGAGGATGGAGGAAGTGGATGTCGACACCGAGCTCTATCGCGCCCCGGACTTTTTGCGGAGACGGAGTGGCGGCCCTCGCGCAAATTTATTCACGGCGCGCCGTTGCGGCCACTTGCGCAGGTTGCACGTGATACCATCTATAGAGGCTCTACGAACGGCATTTCTTTGGAAAGAAAATAACTAAATCATACGGTATGTTTGTCAAATCATTTGTATCAGCTATATCTAACAGACAACAGTCACGGCCATATATCCAAACCCATCAAAGCCAAAATAAGTCAACGAGTGAAAGAATGTAACAAACGCTCATCGTAAAGGGTATTGCGATCAACAATCATAACCCTGCGTAAATCCGTACTGGCCTCATGTCCGATGGCTGCAACCCATCGTCTACCCTGCGATTCCAATTCAGGATTGAGGGCGCAAATTTCATGTGCTGTATTTACAATGTGCCGGAATCAATCCCGCTTATCGTCCTTGGCGGGAAAGAATTCCCTCCTCTCCGGCGAGGGACTCAAACTGCGCTCCCACTCCGCCATCAGGTTCGACGCCGTGCGGGTCAACTTCGACGGCGCCAGTTTGGTCATTGCCGGCCAGGGGATCCCGTCGGAGACGCTGGGGTCCGGAATGCTGGTATCGTGCAGCGGGCGCCAGTCGCCAAAGCTAGGTGGTTACCGTCAGGATGATACCCTCCAAAAATGAAAGACAAAACTTACCTGGCGCTGGTGCGGGGGCTGCTGTTATGCGTCATCGGCGAATGGTCATGCTTCGTCTCCAATGTGCTGCGACTGGACGACGGCGTGTGCGTCTTCTTCGGCTTCGGAGACTCCCACTCCCAGTTGTCTTCAACATCCGGGGGGTTACTGTGGTCGCCCCATCGGGGTTCGTTCGGCCCGCTTGGGGTAGTGGCGGCTCCGCGAGCGCGAGGGGACTTCTGCCCAGGTGGATCAATGCCGAATTCACTCCAGAACGACGAATCGATATCCGCCGAATTAGAGTCTTTACCAGAATGTTTGCCCCCAGACCCCTTGCTCCCCGAGGAGGACCGCGACAGCGTAGCCCCTCCGTAGACCGACAACCGATCCCGACTGCGCGATGTCGAACTGGATGATACCCGCTGGCGCACCGGTGGCACACCCCGCGACTCGGTCGCACTGATTCCCTCTTCACCCACCGTAGCTTGTCGAATATCCTCCAAGAACGTCCAGAGTCCTTCCTTCAAATCCGATGCCATCTGCTTGCCGGTCCGCACCAGGGCATCGCGCGACGGGGGCGGCATGGTGCTCCGCCACTGCGAAATCATGTCATCTGCAGGTTTCGAGCTCACGCCACCCGCAATAGCATTGCGTTCGACAGAAGAGGGTAAGGTCGCCGACCGCGGGGACCGACCGATCCGTTGACTGCCAGCCTCCGACTCTGACCCCGTCTTGCTCTCCCCAGATCCCGTCGTTGGGGAAAGCAAGGACAGGGCCCGAGTGTGGGAACCTCGGAAAACCCGTCGGCCATTGGCAGAAACGTTGGTGCCCTTGGTCGCGGCCGCGCGAAGGCTCTGCCGCCGCTCCAGCTCCCGGCTGAGTCGGACCTGGGCCGCTGACGAGCTGCCTGCACTGCTCACACTGTGGTCTCGGCGATGTGGGAAAGTGGGCTCGTCAGGGGATCGCAGGGAGACCAACGGCTCGGCACGATGGCTGATCTCCGTGCGTTTCTTTGTCTTCTCGGTCGACGCCCACTGCTTTTTCAAAGAGTCCAGCTCCGTCTCGGCCCGGTTCAGCTCTTCCCGAAGCTCCAGCACTTTTCTCTCCTGAGAGGCGATCGCGGTCAGCAGACCCGAGCCGTCATCCTTCTCCTCAAAGGCCAGCGGGGTGCCGAGATGGGGGGCCGGCGAATGATGAGCGGAGGTCCGTGTCACGGGCGTCATCGATCCGGGAGACGCAAGACTGGGGTCGTAAGCTTCGGGTTCGGAGGGGATGTTGATGGGAAAGTTGAGGGTAAGTCGCTTGGTGTGTCTGGCAGCACCATGGGGGCGAGGTGGGAGGGAAGATCGCTTGAGTTGAGTGGGAGTCCGGCCGGTCGGCGATGCAGGGTGAGGGTGATGGTTGAGCTGGTCAGGCGACGATGGCAGCAACTTCGCTGTTTGGGACGTTTCCGGCGCAGTTTCCGCCTCGCCCGTTCCCGGGAAATCCCCCATGACGGGCCAGCGTATGGAGGTCGTGCGGGAAGCTGATAAGGGTTCGGAGATTTATTGATCGATCAAGAGCGTAATCATGACTTTCATTCCCTTGGAATTGGGAGAAGAGGGGAAAGGAGAGAAATGCGAGGCCCACCGCCACAGTCGAAGGGAATTGCAATTGTTGGCTGATAAGAAAAGAATGTATGTACGTATGTATGGATGTATGGGGCCCGTCAGCATTGATAAACAATCATCAATGACAACAATAACAACACAAAGGACAGTGGGCAGCAACCAGACTGGACACGGAACGGAAAGACAATGGGATTAGAAGCAGAGAAGAAAGGGAGAAGAAGAAAGGAGAAAAGGAAGCGAGGGAAAGTTTAGACAGAGTAGGTAAGGGAAGGACTAGACCCAACACGGGGGGGGGTCTCTTTTCTTGTAAACGGGTCGTTGGGTGAAGTTCAGTTCACTAAAAGACGGTGATTTCGGTAGCGGGTCGCAACGCGCATCCCTTCCGCCTCCGCCTCTTCCAGATCCCGTCTCAGGGGAGAGGGAAATTTGAAAGAGAAAGAGAAAGAGAGAGTCAAAGCAACTTGAAATGTATTTTGCCACTCAGTAGTGACGTCTGCCTTGGCATAATTTGCACAGATTAGTATACCCCAAAAGATATCTAGATAGTACAGTCCCAAGACATGCATATCTTGAAAAGCAATGCCACCAGTGCAAACTGCAAACTGCAAACAGAATATCACGATCTCCGCTGGCCTGGATAAGGATCATCATGTGGTTGACAGCCCCCAAGCTGAAACCGCCAAATACTGCCCAGCACGAGTCGCTCCACGCGGGTGGCCAGTTTGATTACTCCGTCTATCTTTACCTGCTTCTGGCCCTCCCCTGTCTTCATTTCCATAGCAATGAGGGGGTTGTAAAATTGCTCAGTCTGCATTACTATGTCCACAATTCCATATACACGCACGCATGCAAGAATCAACTTCGCCTTACTTACAAATCCCACCAAATATTATCCCACACCTTGCCAGAAATTGTCCAACAAAAATGAACACATGTAGACACACAAGGAGAACCTATGACAAGAAAAGAATGAATAGTAAATCACAAGCTCGCCAGAATATCGGCTTCGCAGAAATATAACCAGTAAAAGTTCTGAACGCCGGAACCGAGCCCTATCCGACTGTCAATTGGTACATAGGAAATTATAGTCGTTGGTTGACCAAATATCACAAACGCAAAGAGATCAGATGTCAAAGAGAGCCCACGGAGCCCTCATGGTCGGTCTCTCGCCAGACGAGACGAGTCTGGGGTATATCGTCGTCCGAAACTGTCTCCCTTGGGTCTGGTTGACCAGCAGCAGACCCGAAGTGCGAGAGATTAGGACCCGTGTGTTAACAGGCCATGAGAGCACAAACAATACCAAGTGAGGGGGAATAATGCAACCATGAAGGAAAAGAAACAGCGCATAAAAAGAAAAGACCGCGAGTGGCCAGGTGGCCGAATATTTCAACGCCTCATGTGAGCCTAAATTTTTGTACAATGATGAATTTGTTGTCTCGCGCTGAGATTCGTGGGGTTCGAGATCTCCAGATCGCAGTATGCAAGGGGTCGAAGAAAATGCAGAGAACCAATTCTAGATTCCGGGCCATCGATTGCGCAGGCCTTCGGACCAACGCTGGTAGAGCACGTCTGACAACTGCTTGGTGTGTTCCATCCCCGGCACCTGTTGCCCGGGGAGGTTTGCAAGCTGGGTGGGTTGAAGGCTAGGCTCGGCCACAACGGCGCTCTGGCGGCGCCGGTGGGATTTGAGGTGTGGGTTGCTCTGCGCCAAAACCAGTCGCGGCCTCTGTGGGGAATCGCCCGGTGGAGCTGCGGGTGGGACGAGACTGGCCAGCTTCGGGTCACTAAACCATCCACCAACACGAGCGTTGTTAGCAACCCAGAAACTTTATTTGACAAGTACTACTGCAGGGGAGGCACGCTTACCTCTGTAGCTTCTCCGTCGTCGCTCGGAGGATATGATAGAGTCCCTCGGGATCGACCATCTCCAAATCACTCCAGGCCTCCGCCAGCCGTGAGATCGCTTCCCGCTTCTCTTGGTCGCCCGTGGTCCCCAACACTTCCTGGCAGGCGAGCCCGACCGCCTTGCTGTACGCCCGACGCCCCAGTTGTGCTTCCTTGCTGTTCGGCTCGGAGAAAAGCGTCTTCGGACTAGCATTTTCATCCCCTCCGAAAAGGTACTGCGGCGGGTAAGATGCGTCGCTGGGGCTCTTGTTGTCCGACACCCGACGGAACTGCCGCACCGTCGATGGGCTGTTGCCGAAACTCATATCCACTCCGAGAGGCTGCTTCACTCCACTCGACCGTCGCTTGGCCCGTCGAATTGATGGGCTGTGGTCGGGAGCTTGAGTTCGTCGTACTGCGGTGTTGATCGTATGCTTTGACGAAGGGCTGGACACATAAAGATCGTCCATCATATCGGCGGTTTCGTCGAAAACCCAGTCTTCCTGTTGCTCTGGCTCTGGCTCATTCTCCTCGTCGTCTTCGACTTCACGTATAGTCGTCGTAGAAGCTTTGACGGTGTCGAAAATCCACCCATCGTCGTCGTTCAGGTTCCGAATAGTATTCCTGTGCGACAGAAACAGTCAGTACAAAGAGCATGGGCAATGGAACTTGGATTTGCATACAGCGACTCCGCATAATACTTAATCTTGTGGGTCACTCCCCGTCCAGCATCGAAATCCTGCTTGCGATGAATCAACTCCTGTAGCGCCTCGGTCTTTCCCGCATTGCGAATGAATTTGTGCCGTAGAAGCTCCTTCGCGCTCGGTCGCCGATCGGAATCTTTGGTCAAACACTGTGTGATGAAGTCCTTGAAGGTATTGCTGTACTGATCTCCCTGTAGGCGCGGAGCGGGTTCTTTGGGAATGAGGAAGAGCACCTTCATTGGATGGGTGCTCGCATGGGGTGGCTCGCCGTTGATCATTTCGATTGCGGTAATTCCGAGCGACCAGATGTCCGCCTTATAATCATACCCAGACTGTTGAATGACTTCTGGGGCCATCCAGAACGGTGTTCCGACAAATGTGTTGCGCTGGGATTTGATGTTGATCAACTGCGCGGCAACTCCGAAATCCGCTAGCTTCACTTTGCCCGTGTGCGACAGAAGTACATTGGCGGCTTTGATGTCGCGGTGAATCTTGCCTTCGCTGTGCAGGTAGTCGAGTCCGAGTAGCAGTTGTTGGCATATAATGGCGACGTGTGCTTCGTTGAAGACTCCGGGTTTGAGCTAGGGAGTATTAGCGGAGGGGACGGAGCTGACTCCTCAGCTGCGGAGGTGCTGGGTGGGTTATTACCAGGTCCAAACACGATCCTCCACCGAGGAACTCCATGACAATCCACAACTTATGTCCTCGAAGAAAACTAGCCTTGTATTGCGTGACGAATGGACTGGCGCAGGTGGCAAGGACCGAGATCTCCTGCTGGATTTCCTGGATATCATCTTCGCTGGACTCGAGATCGATCTAGAAAGGCCGAAAATGGTCAATCGGACGATCGGACAAAGAAAGAGACCAGTCACACGCACATGCTTGATCGCTACGATCTCGCCCGTAGCCTTGTCAATGGCTTTGTATACCGTTCCAAAGCTACCACCTGTAGCATCCTGGTCAGCCACCATCGGCGCAATGGACTCAATTGGAAGGCAGAGACTTACTGCCCAGCTCTTCCATCATCTGGTAGTGACTTGCCATGTCGTCCTCCATTTTTGTCGCGTGCAAGCCGTAGCTGGAGGGCTATCGGCGCAGGTGAAGAATCTGGGAGAGATAGCTCAGAGAAATAAATAGAAAAGAGAAGGGGGAAAGAAGCAAAAAAAGAAGGGAAAGAAAAGAGAGGAGAGCTAAAACAGGGCACACAAGGGGGGGGGGGGGGCACACCCGTACCGCCAGTTAGCTATTTATTTCCTGTCCGGCGAAAGGACGGATGGAGCTGGAGCTGGAGCAAGGACGAGTGGAACCTGGCCCTGTAGATAGAAGATAGAGAAATGAGGGGGAAAGAAGTGGGAAGATAGCGAGTGCTTCGATAGGATCGATATTTACTACCGTACCTACCTACTAACTAACCTAACCGTCCTCTCACAGTCTCACCAGAAAGTGCCCCATTCTCCTCTATTGGCAGCCGCTCCTCTTCCATGGTACGCGGCAGAGACAACAGGCGGTAGTGCATGGCAACCATGGATCAGCTACCGAAGTCACCGCCTCGGGCACCGCAGGACCGCTGGTATTTCCCGGCCTTGATTGGGTGCAAAATTCCCCGTTTGCGGCTGTTGCCTCAGGCACGAATGCAACCCGCAGTACCCCAGCCCTGCATGGTGCAGGTGATGCAGATGGGGCATGCAGCCCGCCAGGTACGGGGAGGTCAGCAGGACTTCATCGGTATGGAGAAATATGATCTAGCAAATTAAGTATCCGCATTGATATATTCTACAGATTCCTCAGACAATAAACTTGGTCCAGCTTTTCCCACCCTCAAACCCCTCTGCAACACATTTACAATTCATCGCGTGGTGCCAGGGTAGCGTGTCCAGTTCTAGATATACTTATACGGGTTCATGATTCCGTTCTGTATCGAGCAGCAAGTCAGTCCAGGTCTCAAAGCACAATGTAAGAAAATCAACAGGGCATGATGATCCTTACCGGGTCATACAAGTTCTTCAACTGCTTCATCAACTTCACCATTGTCTCGTTCTGGCTGTATCCGATGAACTCCTTCTTGGCCAGACCCAGGCCGTGTTCTGCGCTGATGCTGCCTTTGCGCTGCTGGATCCACTCATACACCCAAGGCTCGATGGCCTTCTCGACTTCCTTGTTGTACTGCCGCACAGAAATGTTCAAATGCAGGTTGGAATCACCCATGTGACCATAGCCGACAACGGCCCGAACAGGGAAGGAATCGTCATCACCCACGAAGCCAAGCTTCGTCAAACGCTCCTTGCAGTCCTCAACCAGCTGGTACAGCTCGGGCAGAGGAATGGAGACGTCATACTTGTAGGTTCCGCCCAAGTGGCTCAAGGCCTCCGTAATACCCTCTCTCCACCGCCAGATCGAGTGGAATTGAGTCTCATCTTGAGCCAAAACACCATCTGCCACAATACCCTCACCCATGACGTGTTCCAAGAAGGTCTCCAGCTTAGCCATGTCATGCTCAGCGTTAGAACCACTGGTCTCCACCAGACAGTAGAAAGGATACTCGGTTTCGAGGGGATAGTTGTTGCCAGTCGACTTATGAACCAGTTTCTGACTGCGCCCATCCATCAACTCGAAAGCAGAAAGGATTTCGGACAGGTGTCCCTTGGCCTCCTGGTAAGCCTTGCGAACCTGGTCATAGCTCTCCAGTCCGAAATACGCGACGTTAACGGCCTTGGGGCGAGAGGGACATTGAATAGAGACCTTCGTAATAATGCCAATGGTACCTTCGGCGCCAATAAACAGTTGCTTCAAGTCATAGCCAGTGTTGTTCTTGCGCAGGGTCGACATAGCATCCACGACGGTTCCATCTGCCAGCACCGCTTCAACACCAAGCACAGTACCGTGAAGACTACCATAGCGGAGCAGACGCAGACCACCGGCGTTGGTGGCAACGTTACCGCCGACATGGCATGAGCCCTTAGCACCCAGGTCCAGCGGGAAAAGGTGGTTCCGCTCGGCCAAGTACTGGTCAGCTACCTCCAGGATGACACCAGAATCAACCACCAAGACTCCGGACGCTTCATCGAAGGAGTGGATCTGGTTCATGCGGGAAAGGTTGATGACGATCTCGTCGAAGACGGGCACGGAGCCTCCGACCAATCCCGTGTTGCCTCCCTGGGGCACGACAGCCAACTTCTTCTCATTACAGTATTGTAGCACCTTGCTAACCTCCTCGGTGGTCTGGGGCTTCAAGACTAACTTGGTCTGGCCACGGTACTTGCGCATCCAGTCGCTGTTGAAGGGTTCGATATCATCAGCGTTGTCGGCGGTCACTCCATCGATCACGGCGGACTGTGCGCCCAGCAACTCCTTGAAAAATTTGACATCGTCGGCAGAGATTTCGGCGAACTTCGGGTCACGCTTGAGGTTGGGAAAAGCATTGGTGGTGTATTGAATCTCCTTGGTCGCATTGGCGCGGGCGGTAACAGTGAAGGTGCGTGTGGCGGCGAAGGAGGGAGTCTGGACCGCAGCGACAGGGCGGAACAAGCAGCGAGGCTTGGGCACACGAGCCCTTCGCAGAGCGACTGAAATGTTCCTGGCACCGGACATGGTGGGGTGTGGAGTGGGAGATGAGGGTGAAGAAAAAGGAACTGGAAGAGTCAATAGAGCGGCGAGCGGCGAGCGGCCATCTAAAAAGCCTAACTTACCCCCCCGATGGCGGAGATGGAGTCGTCGTCTCGGCTTGGAGTCAGCGGCGCCGAACGGTCTTTCCGTCCCGACGGATGTCGTGGCCTCAGGCATAGGAAATGCTCGATCCGCGGGAGCCTGAATAGTAATTAATCACTTGCCTCGAACTGAAGTTGGTGGTCGATAGAGTTAAGCAGAGGGTAGCTTAAACAACTCTGTTCTCTTAAGTAAATTCAACGAAGTATACGCAGCATATATCCGACATATGTCAAAAGTAGAACCACGTGGTAAATTCCCAGTAGAAGCTATCCAGCTTGAGCCAGTCGATATCCAACAAGGTGAGCACTCGTTTTCTTGTCTGTACTGTACCCTCGTCGTCACATAGTGATCCTCCTCCATCTCAAAGATCCATTAATTGACCAGTCCTCAATCGGGATCTGATCACGCCTACCAATGGCGAGGAGCAACAACAAGCGACAAGCATCATAGCTGGAAGCCCAACGGTCCTTCTGCAGCGATGCCTGTTGAGGGAAAAGAGCGACAAGCGTCGCCAAGCCCGTTCGTCACTGGACTTTTGTGTCATCTTCCTCGTCATCCTCGATCAATAAGCCGATGCAGTAACAATAATAGTACTGGGTACCTGATCAGTGATCACAATCACCGCGGAGGACAGCTCTCCAGGAATCCACCACCTATCGACCTTCCTCGACCCTCATCGAAGCATCGAACCAGCGATCCCTCGATCCAGACCCAAGCTCGTCTCCCTTCGGTGTGTCTTTTCGAGTGAAACCACCACGCGGTTCTTGTTACGTCATTACAGGTGCCCCGCAGTCGACCAGAATCTCTTCTTCATCGTCCCAGCTTCCCAAAGCTCGATTCTTTTCCATCATGTCCTCTTCTGACAACCCCATTGCAAATATGTCTACCTGTGTTCTTGTTACCGGTGCTACTGGCCTTTTGGGCCGCCAGGTCTTCAATACATTCAAGCACTCCGGATGCCTCGTCGTCGGCCAAGGCTACTCACGAGCCATCCCCCCCACGATACAGAAGGCTGACTTGGAGAACCCCGATGCGATCAAAGCTCTCCTTGACGAGGCCAAGTAAGTTTCTCTGCCCGGTTGAAGCTGTAATTTGTGCACCATAATTTCTCTAGTGGAATTTAATGCCAAACTGACCTGTTGTAGGCCTCAGATTGTTGTCCACTGTACGTGATGCCAGGCTTGCAAAAGCAACTGATTTGTCCCTGCTTGGATTCTGACCTTTGCAGGTGCCGCCAACCGGTCTCCCGACTTGTGCGACAAGAACCCTGAGCAAGCGCGCCGAGTCAATGTTGACGCCACCCGCGTTCTCGCAGAGGAAACGTCGCGCCGAAGTATCCTGCTCATCTACATCTCGACCGACTACGTTTTCCCCGGCATTGAGGGGGAAGCCCCGTATGAGGCCGATGCGGAGACCAATCCGCCCAACATGTACGGCCGGTTGAAGCGGGATGGTGAGCTGGCAGTACTGGAGGCTACGAAAGAGACTGGTCTCGGGTTGATCCTTCGCGTGCCCGTACTGTACGGAGTGGCCAAGGACAATTCAGAGAGCGCCGTCAACACTTTAATTGATGCGGTGTACAAGGCGCAAGATGAGAATGCGGGGATCAAGATGGACGACTGGGCACAGCGGTACCCGACCAACACGGAGGACGTCGCTCGGGTGTGCCGTGACATTGTAATCAAGTATATCAAGGAACGTCGTCGCATCCAAGAACTGCCCAAGATTTTGCAATTCTCGTCCGAGGATCGGATGACCAAGTACGAAATCTGTGAGAAGCTAGCGGATGTGCTCGGACTGTCCCTGGTAGGGATGATCAGGAACAAGGAGGGGAATGACCCCAACTCGGCCGTGCAGCGTCCCTACGACGTGCATCTGTCCACTAAGGTGCTGAAGGATCTGGGGATTGAAATTCGGACTGTGGACTTTGTGGCATGGTGGTAAGTAGACGCCTGACATGTATGTGTGTGTATATGTGGCGGAATCTAACACTGAACTACAGGCGGAAGTACCTAGGAGCGTACAAGAAATGAGTGGCGGCCTAAAAACACCAAGGATTAAAAACGAAAATTGAGATATAGAGATGCTGGCGGTGGTAAAAAGTCCTTTTGAGGTTGCATCCCAAACGACCGCGATGTCCATGGATTATTGGTTAATCACCGACTAATGAGAAATAGCTCGCTAATAGCATGCAATATTATGTATTGTGATGATCCAATATACATTTGTTTGTGTTTGTGTTGTGCTTGTGTTTGTACTTGTGTTTTGTGTTTGTACAGTGCTTGTGTTTTAGTGTGCTGTCCGGCAATCAGGAGAAAGACGAGCTGGGTTGAATTTGGTGGCTCAGAAATAGCGCATTTACCGGGGGGGGGGGGGTTGAGGGGGGAATGAGACCCGGGCCGGGAAGTAGTCAGTGGTGGTGGCTGAGGCCGGCATGGCAGTGATCCACTCGGATCTACTAGCCATGACTTTGATTGTTAGTTGATAGACAAACAATCCAGAACTATAGAGTCGATCTCGGTGTGGACACAAAGCATAATCGTATTTATAGTGGACGGAGATTCCATGTCAAAGGCAGATCCCCCATCATTTAAGAATAACCCTGAGCAGAGGCAAGTCTATCTCTTCTGGCAATCCAGTTGACTTTCGTTCCTCACGATCTGGGGCAATTGCGGGCAATGCTGGGGCCAAGCCTAGCCTGACCGAAAACAGCGGCTCTCTATCTCCAGTTTAGTCTAGACTTTTTTTTTAATTTTAGTTTTACTAATTTTTCATCTTAATTTTTTGGGTATCGATTTGGCTGTCTTTCCCCAGCCGTCATGGAGGATGCTCTTGAGATCACACGAACATTTTAATCAATTTAAGATCTCGAGTTCAGGATCACCTGCCAGCCCAATAGGATCTTTATCCTGACCTATAGTAAAATTCTTATTCATCGGAAATTCCAATCCCTTCCCGTCCCTTTGGAGACTTCTTCCTTTTCGTCTTTGCTACTTCAAAGTTCCACCAAGCCCTTCCCCCCCCTTACGTCGAGCAGGTGGTGGTCAAGAAAAGAAAAGAAAAAAAGAAAAAAAGAACACCACCCACAGACAATTCAGAGGGGAAATAAGCAAAAAGTAAACCAAGAAGGAAAAAATAAAATTAAATTAAATTAAAAAAGGGAAAGCAAGAGAGAGTGCAATGGAATAGAGACGGATTTGTCTGAATGCAGCCGATTCGTTACTGTCTGGGTTTGGCACTGCTTCTTCTTCTTCTTCCTCCCTCCACTATCTTTCTTGACTCCGTCCCGCGGTGGAAATTAGACCCTTTCGTTGCGAGGCCGTTTTCCGCTCTCCACAAAAAAGTGCCTGGACAATGCGTTCTTGACGGAATCTAGCATCGTGGTCCCTCAGTTACACTCACCAGCTTCTGTCCAGTGTCTTTTTTCTTCCCTTCCTTCCTTTTTCCTTCCTGCCTGCCCGCCTACATTCATCACTTTCTCCTTCTTGAAACTCCCTCCCCTCCTTCTCCCCGCCCCCCCTTTCTGCGTTCTATTTTTTTCTTTTGAGAAGAAACAAAACTCTCCTTTGCTCATACCCCCCCCACCCTCTCTCTGCCCCCTCATTGTACGGGGAAGTTTCCAAGTGAAGCCGTGATTGTATCCCTGTGAAACATGTCTGCAACGTTTAGGGGGTGGAGACACGCGAACACTCATTATTTGATCCAAATCCTTCTCCCTTGTGTCGACTGGATCGACCAGTAGACACTTTCTGCCTCCCTTGTGAAATCCTATTCTCTTTTCTCAGTGACTGCTGTCAACACGTTGCTGCAACTTGAACACTTCCGGAACCTTAGCGACTGACCCAGCTGCCACCAACAAACCGCAGGCTGCCTGATATCATCGTCATTGCGGCAGTTGGAGCTAAAGCAGCCAAGTGACTTTTTTTCGGCCTTACAGGGAAAAGAAAAAGAGCTAAAAGATCCATCGCAATTTAAAACCTGTTTCCAAACGCGCGCCATCGGCTACTTGACGCAATTGACAGTCTTGCGCTCTGCGATTTCTCTGTGACCGTGTGACGCCAAAGAACATATGCCTGGGCAGCAATCGAGATACTACTACACTACCAGTATATCTACACTTCATAGATCAGCAGCGCAGAACGGGTTTCTTTCCCTTTCCCCCACACTTCGATCAATTACTACTTCTACTACCTTTGGCTCTTTCCCTTTTGTTCTCTGCCTATAATCGCAGGGGGACTCTTTCCCAGCCATGACCATGGAGACACCCGACATGATGTCTGCTGGCCAGCATGCAGCACCCATGAAATTTTCGCGATACCGAAGTGTACGAAAGGCGGCGACCAAACAGCCACCAGCATTACCACCACCGCCAACTGGAACGTCCAAATTCCACTCCCCGCCACCTCCACTTGCTCACCCGCCAATCGCTGCACTTCCGGCCTCGGTGTCGCATGACCATGCCGCCAACGCCGATGCCGCCGCCGCAAACAATAATAGCAGCACTGCTATTCAAAGAAGTATGTCGCGGTATCGTCGCAGAAACCCGCCGCCTACGCTGCAGCCCTCAGAGGCTACATCACAGCCTCCTTTGCCCACTTCTGCACCCGGCTATAAATCACATGTAGCAAGCAATGGCACCTCAGTCTCGCAACCTCCCCAGGATCGACCTGAGGAAACAGAAATGGCTCGTATTCGACAAAAGTTGGCCCTAAGACTAGCCACCCGAGAAAAACGGGTCCCCAATGACAGCGAAGACGAAGATGCCGAGCGCCACAGACATCGACAGAATGCAATGGACCGTCTGACCGGAGGTGAGGATGTGCCGACTTCCAACCCCTTCGAGACAACCACACGCGACAAGCCAGCCAAGGAGCTGCGTGAAAAACGCGCAAACGGAGGAACTGCCGCGAGTCGCCGTACGAGTCGTGAACCCAAACGACGATCCCTCAACATTGTGACAGCAAAGGCTACTCAAGTCAAAAGTTCCAAGGGCGATTCCTCCGCGAGTAGTTCGACCGAAGCTAGTCCGGTCGCCCAATTCCCCGATGCTCCTGTATCCGCCGTGAATGCACGGGAGCGTCGCGTTTTGGTTCAGTATAGAAAAACCTCAATGAAAGTCTGCGTCAATCCCTCGACATCCGCGCAAGATATCCTCGCCACTGGCATGACTTACATGGCTAAAGGGGAGGACCCCGGGAAGTTTATCTTGATGGAATCTTTCGCCGATTTGGGACTAGAGCGGCCGTTGCGTCGGTACGAATGCGTACGCGATGTGATGAACTCTTGGGCCCAGGATGAGCAGAACTCATTGATCATCGTTCCTGCAGCCAGTCTCGATGCCCTTTCTCTGCTCGACGCTCAGAATTTGTCACTTAACCAGCCTGCGGAGACGACTTTTTACTTGTATTACTCTCAGCGGCCCCGCAAATGGGACAAGCGATATGTTACTCTACGGTCAGATGGACAAATTACAATATCCAAGAAAGAAGGCCAGGAGCAAACAAATGTGTGCCACCTCTCCGATTTCGATATATATTCGCCAACAGCGAGCTCTTTGGCAAACAACGTCAAACCACCGAAGAAATTCTGTCAAGCCATCAAGAGTCAGCAAAAATCAACGATGTTTTTATCGACCGAGAACTTCGTCCACTACTTTTCCACCAATGACCGAGACATGGCTGATAACTGGCAAAAGGCGGTCCAGACCTGGCGCAGCTGGTACCTGGTCACTATGCTTGGAGCAGGCAAGCCGTCGGAGACGGATCATGCCACATCCTCTGATGAATCGGTAGCAGCTGGGAAGCGATTTCAAAAGCCTTTATTGAACCCTTTTGAAGAGGCCAGCAATGAGATTAAGGCGCCTGCCCTGCCTCTGGCAGAGCGCACGCAGCCTACAAAGGCCAAGGAATTGTTCTCCCATAAGAAAAGCATCCGCGAGCGTGGACCTCCCCCAACATCGTTTCCCAAACTTTTGACTGGGGAGGCTGATCTTGCTGCAGAGTCTTCTGATGAAGCTACTTTCTCAGCCAGTGGGCTCTTAGGGCGGACCTACACCATGCGCCAACGGGCCATGAAAGAGCGTGAAGAGCAAGAAAAGCGCGACAATGAGGACCGCCTTCGTCAGGGCCTCGTGGGCACTATGGGTACCCGCCGTGTCAATACTGGTCCTAGTAGCCGGTCCAACACCATGACATCTACTCACGCGCCAGATTTTAGCGCCGTGAAACGGTCCCAGTCCGTCAAGGCAAAGCCTCTGGTGGATTTGACCCCGGTGTATAGCGAACCCCCACAGCATATCCGCAAGGGAAGGGGAGTGACTGTTGACCCGGGCGTCCCCTTGATCGACGCAGCTACAGGCCCCGAGGTCCCAGGAGGCATTCAGATACCGTCGGCTACTACCTGGCGCCGGCCCCCAGTGCCCGCTGAACCGATGTCCGCCGTTGAACCCAGAACTCGTAAACGATCGAACACCGCGCGCAGTATCAATGGTCAACAACGTTACCACCACACCGCTCCTACCACTCCGATCTCCCCCGTGGATCTCGTTTCCGGCCGTGACGGCCCCTTCATACCCCATAGCCTACTGGCTCGCGCTCAACCAGCGCCCGCACTAGGTCTCCCCGTGGGCCATGGCGTGGCAACCGGAGATCGCAATGCCACTAAACCGATGCTGGATATGGCCCCCGAAAATCCTTTCGCCGAGGGAAGCTTGCTTCGGGGCTTGTAGCGGCAACACATACCACTATCCCACTACCATACAAATTACGATTTAAACGGCACTTGAGAACCACTTAGCAATGGCGTTAATACCCTTTCGGCTGGGACTTTGTGTTATCAGAGCGATTCAAAATGGCATGGCTCGAACATTGAGCCTCTTTATTGCCTCGTCCCTATATACCTTCTGATTTATAGTCTGAATTTATAGCATGGGTTGTACTTCTAGTTATATTTGATCATTATTTGACAATGCTGGTCTGGTGATCGGGTGCAGGTCCTTACATCTATATCCATTTGCCATTCGATGTACTGAAGTTGAAACAATCCAATTGTTCTTAGCTTGACATGTTTCCAGATTGGGTTTCATTCCCTTGATCGATGCCTACTCTTAGACTTTTCTGCGGTTAACTTTCCATAAATCCCGACAGCCTCGATGACTACATTCTCCACCTTGGAACATTGGGCAGACTATCTACTATTGGTATCATCTTCGAAGGGGACAAAAACCCGAACTCGTGCTATCTTCTTGAGGGATGAGCCTAGTACTGGTGATTATATATTTGCGGTGCGCGCTGACAGAACTGAAGTCAGAAAGATACTGAATCAAACTTGGAGCAGACCACAACTACTAATCTGAGAATAGTATCAGATACGAGCTAATCATCAAGTTGATCTCTTGACTTGAGATACGGTATTCAGTTCTAGTCTCATAGAAGGCCAAAAGTACTGTAGTGACATACTGGGGTCGTCACTGGGGTCAACAAACAAGAGCTGTACACGTGAAACCCTAGCCCTTATCGGGAGTTACCCATTTGGGCTGTTTGTTTATCCAACGCCTCCTCCGTCCCCGGGCCCCGTGACTGAACCTCCGCAACTGGAATAACAATCGCTGGCTCCAGAGGATTATCATCAAGTCTGGCTTTTCAGAACACCGCCGCCAAACACACCGATACGATCCTGGAACCGACCACACCGTGTCTGATCAACCTCCATGCCGCCGACCTAGAATGAATTTGTGACATTAATCGATTTCCTACTATAACCGACCGAAAAAATCTCAACAAGGTCTTGCCAGGCTTACCCCTCCCCCCCCCCACCCACCGAGCCACCATGCCTAGCAGAGTTCCCGCCCGTTCAAGTTCTGCCTCGACGCGCAAGACCTCCGCGCAACCATCCGCGTCGGGGCGCGCAGCGTCGGTGACGCCTTCATTCGCCGTTCCTGATGAGCCCGCCTTGCCCGAGGCAGTCCCCACCCTGCGACGAGATATCTGTGCCATCTTCGCCGACGCCCAACGCTCGACCACTGGACACCGAAAACTCGTGGTGCGCCTTCGCAAGCTCCAGGAAGCCTGCTGCGGGATTACGCAAAAGAGCTCAAAGAAGGATGGAAAGCGGGGACAGAGTCGTTCGGAGCTGGTGCTGCCGTCTGAGGAAACAATCCCCGAGAAAGAGTTCAACACAGAAGTCGGCCGCTGCGTGCTGCGCATTCTGCCTGTCAAGAAATCGGAGCCGGTAGGAGACCGGATCCTACGCTTCCTGGGCACATTCCTGCACCAGGCCTCCGAGAAAGACGCCGAGTTGTTTGCGTCGAACGAGGACGAGGACGACGACGACCTCGAAAATGTAACAGAGACCCCGACTGCCCGCTTGACCACGGCCTTGGTCAACCTCATCATACCCTTGTTGGTCGCGAAGGACAAGACCGTTCGGTTTCGCGCGACACAGATCGTCGCGCATATCGTCAACTCGCTCGAGACGATAGATGATGACCAATATCACGCTATCCGCCACGGCCTTCTGAAGCGCATCCGCGACAAGGAACCCGCTGTCAGAGTGCAGGCGGTGATGGGACTGGGCCGACTCGCCGGCAATGACGATGACGACGATGATAATGACGAGAGTTCCCGAGCCATCCTGGAGAAATTGGTCGATATTATGCAGAATGATACCAGTGCCGACGTGCGGAAGACGCTGCTCGTCAACCTACCGCTGGTCCCGGCCACCCTCAAGTATCTCCTCGAGCGAGCCCGCGATCTCGACGCACCGACCAGACGAGCCGTGTATGCGCGTTTACTCCCTAGCCTCGGCGATTTCCGACATTTGTCGCTGTCAATGCGAGAAAAGTTGCTGCGTTGGGGCCTGCGCGATCGTGACGAAAGCGTCAGAAAAGCGACGGGCAAGTTGTTCTACGATCGATGGATTGAGGACTGCGCCGGTACCAACAAGGATCCCGAAGCTGGACCCGTGGGCCAGCGTTCTCCTCCCGATACCTCAGCGCTTCTGGAGCTGTTGGAGAGAATCGACGTAGTCAACTCCGGTGTGGAGTCGGGGATTGCTCATGAAGCTATGCGTAGCTTCTGGGAAGGGCGCCCCGATTACCGAGAAGCCGTGGTCTTCGACGAGCCCTTCTGGGAATCTCTAACGGCAGAATCTGCCTTCCTCATCCGCTCATTCAACGACTTTTGTCGCGTCGAGAACGAGGGCAAGTATGACAAACTTGCCGATGAGAAGATACCCGAAGTTACGGCGCTGGCATTCTATCTACACAAAAACATGACTAGCCTTCTGCAGAAGAAGAAGTCCGTCAAAGAGGCCGGCGATGCCAACGAGGACGATGCCGTTGAGAACGAATTTATCGTGGAGCAGCTGCTGCATATCGCTATGACCCTCGATTACAGTGATGAAGTTGGCCGTCGAAAGATGTACTCTCTCTTGCGCGAGTCTTTGGCCGTGCCGGACTTGCCTGAGGAGTGCACCAAACTTACAGTCGAAACATTGCGGTTTGTCTGTGGACCGAATGCTGCTGCTGAGAACGAATTCTGCAGCGTTGTTCTTGAAGCTATTGCCGAGGTGCACGACACAATCACTACGGAGGACAGCTTTGTTTCTGCTAAGTCGGAAATCAGCGATGCCAGTTCGTCTCGCGCCCGATCGGAGACGCCCCAAACCGAAGATGAGAAGCCTTTCAACAAGGAGGAGGCTAAGGCGAAGGTTCTTCGCGAGATTGTGGTGAATATGAAGTGTCTTCATATTGCCCTCTGCATGCTGCAGAATGTCGAAGGAAATCTTCAGGCCAATATGAACTTAGTAACCATGTTGAATAACCTGGTTGTCCCTGCCGTACGAAGTCACGAGGCTCCGATTCGTGAGAGGGGTCTCGAGTGCCTGGGACTTTGTTGCTTGCTGGACAAGGTAAGTTTTTCTTTCTGCATACCTGCGATAAACCTAGCTCATATGTGCATATAGACCCTGGCGGAAGAAAACATGACTCTGTTTATTCACTGTTACAGCAAAGGGCACGAACTGCTGCAAGTCACTGCCATCCACATCCTTTGCGACATGCTGGCTACGCATCCCACCTTGCTCACCCCCGTGACTCAATCCGATGGAGAGACGGTAACACCACCGGTCTTCCAAAAGCCGTTGCTGAAAGTTTTTGCCAGGGCATTGAAGTCCAGCTCTCCGAACAGCGTGCAGACGGCCGCCGCGACTGCCCTTTCCAAATTACTACTTACAAGCGCTTTCAACCCCGGCGGAACCAATGTGCCGCCAGCCATTCAGGAGTACAACCAGGCTGCTATCGAGACACTCTTGCAGTCACTTGTTGTTTCCTTCTTCCACCCGCGCACGCGTGATAACCCTGCACTTCGACAGGCCCTGGCCTATTTCTTCCCCGTCTACTGCCATTCTCGACTGGAAAACGCACAGTACATGCGCAGAGTGGCTGTGCCGGTCGTTCGGGCGACATTGAACGCCGCCGAAGAGTACTACTCGCTGGAAGCTGAGGAAGACAGCGATGGCGATATTGACGAGACAGTCGGACAAAGAGAGCTGAAGGCCCTCATGAGCGGTGTCCTGGGCATGTTGGCGGAATGGACCGATGAGCGGAGAGTCATTGGTTTGGGTGGAGAGAAGGTCCTTGCGGGCCAACCGACTAGCTCGACGGCATGTGGCTTCGTTCATCTGGAGCTGGTGAAGGATATCCTCGAGCGAGTGCTGGGGATCAGCACAGGCACCAATCGCTGCTCGAAGGAAGAGAAGAAGCTTCTCTTCTCCCTTCTCAGCAAACTCTACATTACAGCACCTGTGGTTCCCTCACGCTCCGGGTCTCGTGCTCCCGAAGGCGAGGACCCATTGCGTTCCAGTGTGCGCAGCGCACAGCCGGAGATCTCTCCCGAGAACGCTGCCCTGGCTCAGGAAGTCAAGGAGTTGTTGGACGAGACGATCGAAGAGGGGCTGGCTGCCGAAGCCGCCAGCCGCAATGCCTTGGTCAAGGTGAAGAACTCGATACTCAAGCTATTAGCGGCTGCCTATGGTCGTCCTGCCAGTGTGAGGATGCGGGAAGGCGACGAAGGCGACAGCGATGTCATGAGCGTGCGATCGATGAGCGTGCGGTCCGGTAGCGTGCGGCCCTCGATCGAGCCGGGAGCGATGCGTCGAGGATTCTCGGTTGAGCCGAGCATTATTGAGGAGGAAGACGAGAACGAGGACAGTCACACGACGGTGATCAAGGCGGAAATTCGCGACGAGTAATTTGTTGATTTCTGGTCTGGCTGGATTGGCGTTTTCGGATTTGCGTCGGCGGGGGGGGGGGGGGGGGGGGGTTCTTGGGGGGGGGACACGAAGGGGGGGGGGTTTTTTATTTTTTCTTGGTTGTTTTTTTTTTTTTTTTTTTTTTTTTTTTG
>WOUI01000458.1:0-25035 GCA_012184565.1 Aspergillus floridensis | reverse complement strand
CTATCCCTCTCCCCCCTTCCCCCCCCCCCCCCCCCCCCCCCCGCCCTCCCCCCCCCCTTTCTCTCCCCTCCCCCCCCCCCCCCCCCCCCCCCCAACATTGTAAACCACTCTGCAAATCCCAGCCCCACTGATTCCGAGACCACATCGCAGGATCCCGAGGAGAACAATCTTTCCTTTTCCGAGGAGGATGAATCTTCTGAATCAGGCTCCGAAGAGTCCTCCGACAATGATGATAACGAACCTTCCCACAGCGCCCGACCCGGTCCGTCTTCGATACCCGTTGCGAGCAGCAGCGGTACCACCGAAATGACCCGTGAGGAGCGGCGTGCGGCTGCCAAAGCGAAAAAGCAGGCTGCCCAGGCTCGCCGGATGCACACTGCCGCTCAACCGGGTGACCTACCCCCTTCGAACTCGGACGGATCAGGCAATGACACCGAAGACGATGACGACGATCTACCAGCCAATCCTAACCACACGGCCAAATCGCGCTCCCAGCTCAGCGACAACCAGGAAGACGCGCAAAAGCCGAAAGGCGATCTATCACAGTTGTCGCGGCGGGAGCGTGAGGCGATTGAGGCTCATCAGGCGCGACAACGCTACTTGAAGCTTCATGCTGAGGGTAAGACAGAGGAGGCTCGCTCCGACTTGGCTCGTTTGGCGATCGTTCGCGAACAGCGTGAGGCTGATCGCCTGCGCAAGGAAGCTGAGAAGGAGGAGAGGGTCGAGCTTGCGAAGCAGCGCGCCGCCGAACGAGATGCCAAGCTGCAGGCTGCCAAGGGTGGGAAGAAGAAAGGTGTGTCAAAGAGAAAGTAATCACCACGCAATAGACATCTCCAATTTGGCTTTAATTCCCGCTGCCGCTGGTGCAAGTCATATACCTTGATTTTGTACAGGTTTTGGAATCATGATTGGCCTTACTTTCCCTTCTAGTTTTCTCTATCAAGTCCTTGGCAGAAATACAGAGCCACACACATGACATAAGATCATGCATTATATCTACCCAGAAGATATGCTGTACAGTACGAAAGTACTTCTGTTTCAACTAACAGGTGGAACGGATTTTCACATCCATTAACACTAGGTTGTCTGATAAAATACCCTGCTAATCCTTCAACCTGGAATCTGGGTCGTCCTATATGAAACGAGAAGGCGAAAGATCTTATCATAAATCAGTGGACCATGACTGACCGAGTAATTGCAGCACCAACACAAGATGACATATACGCCGGCGCTGAGCAAAAAATTTAAGAGTTATATGCATTGCAGCTATAGTAGTGAAGAGGAGATGAGGGGGAGCAGCTCAAGCACCAGCTCGAGCACAAGGCAGTGCTTATGCGCCCCAGACCAAGACCTCCAGGATCCGGCCTTGCATGACCAGGCTCCATCCGGCGACTAGGGTGACAAGCCACAAGATCGCGAATGCTAGGATAGGGAGCAAGAGTAGTTCGGTGTTGTGCAAGAAGGGAAGGGCATTGTATCCCAAGAATGTAATATAGGTGTAATATGTCAATGCAGACAGGTAGAGCGTGTTGCCGAGGAAGGTAGCCAGGAAATTGCTTGGACTCCGGGTGAGCAGTGGGAGAAGAAGAAACTGCACAACATAAAGATGCAGATAAAGAGGAAAGTATGCACGATTCGATACCTGAGATTTGCGAGATTTAGTTTCCCTGCTCAAAATCCTGGGCCATAAGACAGGTTGAGGTGACTTACATCAAAGCAGTAGCCGAACTCCAGCTGGTCCTTTTCACCAGGCTGCGTGAACAAGCCCTGCGCCGCGCCACGCCGCCGACCACGACTACCTCGAAATCCAGTGAGGGAGGCTGCGGCGCCATCAGGGCCGAATAGGCGGGGAATCATGAGATATCCTAATGTCGAGACCAGAAGCGAGGACCCGATGAAATGAACGAAGATGAAAACCAGAGACAGCCGAACAATGGACCCAAACGACGGTGCATAGGCGAGGCCCCACGCGAGGGCTGCGAGAAGAAGGAAGAAGGAGAGCAGGTAGGTGAAAGATGGATCCGGGCGATGCCAGGTATTCTTCGTTTCTGGAAATCGGTCAGTTTCCTCACCACGGCAACCTTGTCAGACATGCAGAATACGTATATTCCAGACTACCTACGTTTCTTTGAGCCAGACAGCGAGTCAGTAGAGAGTCAACATTTTCTGTGGTCTGGGAACAGGTATAACGTACATGGTAGTATATTGACTTGAAAACTTTCTTGGGCGCAATCAACAGAGAGGTCATCTCCCAGATTGCCATCTCGAAATCCATCTGCGGGAACTTGAATAGCCTAACCCACAAGGAAGAAGGGAGGGGTATAATCAGCTATAGGCCGAGGATGTTGATAAAGATCGTCCTGGAGGCTCCACGCCGGGCTGTACGCCGCGTACCGAAGGCTTCCAGTCCGAGTTGAAACGCCTACCTTTTAAAGAAGCGCGGCATCCGTATACTGGATCTACCGCTGGCAGGCGTAGTGCCGCCGAAATTCAATGGACTGGCATGTTGGCGAGGAACAGATATATGAGGGTTCATCTTTCAGAAAGTGGACGAAGGAGAGAAGGAGAGATGATGGAGGGGGTCCCAAGTCGCGGGACAACACCACGTAAGAGGGATTAGACTCATGCAAATTGAACGTGTAACCCGCTCCAGGGAAAAAGCTAGTTAAGCCACAGCAAATTTTGAGCTGACACTGGTGGAAAAGGAGGAGGAGGATGATAAGTGTGAAGAAGGGGAGGAGGAGGAAGATGGAGAAGAGGAGCAGATGATGGAGCTCCTTCGACAGTGGAAACAACGCATGGATGTTATGTCATCATCTGGGGTCTTCTTGCCGCGGAGGAATTTGGACTCCGTTACAAAGTAATGTATATGCACTTACCACTCATACTTACTGAACTCAGCATTATACTACTACAATATACATACTCCCTGTTAAGTTATAATGGATAACTTACACTAGGTCCTTTATAGACTATGTCTACATACAGATCACAAGCCACTTCTGCCACGTGGGTTTGGATCTGCTTACAATGCTTGAAGGGATGTACAGTACAGTACAGTACATACTATGAACACTGTAGGATATCTTACGTTTATGTTGATTACCCCAGACTGCCTAGCAACATAAAGACCAATCGACTGACCTTGAACGAGTCTGGAAAGTCTGGAAGGCGTGACTTCTGAGACCGATGTTGACAGATCTTGTTAGGGAATCGAATGATCTTGGAAAAGCATTTGGCATTTGACCAGTCTTCCAGACTGATGGTGATACAGAATGCCGCCTCATTACTCCCGAAGTAGGTGAGACGTATCACTTTTCCTGGTGCTTGATAAAAGACCCCAAGTTAATACGGAGGGTGTACGGAATAGTTAGTTTAATCGGCTTACGGGGGGTTAGTGCACATAAATAAGTCTACTCATCCATGCTACAGTATATCATAACAACTACAACTATAACAGGATGACTTGTGGATACAGACAGTACTCCGTACAGTACTTGAATCGGTGGCTGCAGCCGTCGATAAAGTGATAAAGTGATAAGGTGATAAAGTGATAAAGTGGCCCCCTGAACTGCTAGAGGGTCTTGAGATCCGACACTAGCAGCGACCATTAGACTATTCCAATTATTACAATATTCTGGTTAGGTTAAGTTATTTGTTATGTTATTCGATCATAAGGTACGGAGTATGTTTGTTCTTTCGTGTGTTTCTTCCTCTTCCGTTTTTCTCTCTCTCTCTCCATCTTGCCCTGCAGGGTCCCTGACTCTTTCAAATGATTATCCTGAGTCGACCACAATTTCCGGTGTTTGATCAAGACGCTTGCGCATGCATCAACTGACATGCATTCGATGTGAGTAGCTTACGAGGTACAGTACCTACCAGGTACGGAGTACTGTTAATTTCCTTCCAATTTTCCAATTTATCCTTCCTCCTCTTCCATCCAGCGTTCGCGATCCTCGTGGCCAGTTCACTCTCTCCACCCCCACACCCACTCTCACCTCAAGAAGGTTTCCGGCGCCCGTCTCCAGGCTTGAGTTTTGTTTGACTTTCCATATCCCTTGGGTCGTCTTGATCGCGGTCTCCGTTTCCTCGACCTATTGCTTGCCATACACTTCCCACTCTCTTTTCCCAGATTCATGAAATCCCCTTTCCCTTCACCCGTCTCTCTGACTCCACGTCAATCACTCTCTCATTCTTTCACTCTTACTGATGACTGAAGGAACATAGAAGGATCGATATAGCTCGCTTTTAATCATCACGAACTCCAATTGCAGCACTCGGCCCCTCCTCCCACCTTCCACCCCTCCTCCCCTTATACCACCAATTCACTCCTCTTTCTACCTCTCACGCGATGTTCTGGTGGTAAATTTTGACCTACACTGTGCTTCGATGACGGCGACGGCCATTGCTATGCCGCTTATCTAATGTCCGCGATTTGGCTCCCGGCATATTCTTGAAATCAGGAGAAGGGTCAGTCAGGGCTTCGAAGCTCCTCAAGGCGAACGGTGACGCTCAGTAATCCACCGACCAATTGCTCCAAAACGGACGCTCTGTCTCGCTTCCACGGCTGGGCACAGGCCCTGCTCTTTTTGATCTCCTGTCTTCTCTTTTCCCTTCCACTTTACGTTCTTTCTAGGCCCCGTCGCTCGCTTCGCATTAATGCCACGAACCCCGGCCATTCGCAGAAGTCCTCTCCGATGAACAGAACCTCTCGTTTCGATAGTCGCACAATGCCTCCGCAGCACGCAAGCAGTTCACCCCCTCAAACCCCTCCGTTCGAACCAAGCGATCGCATAGCCGCGAGAAGGGGAATCCACCCACGACCTTCCGTACGGGAGACCTTTCTGGACGACTTCAATCCAGCTGATAATGCCAACGACAGCAATGAATCGGGCGA
This sequence comes from Aspergillus floridensis, assembly GCA_012184565.1. Taxonomy (NCBI): domain Eukaryota; kingdom Fungi; phylum Ascomycota; class Eurotiomycetes; order Eurotiales; family Aspergillaceae; genus Aspergillus; species Aspergillus floridensis. Next base: position 20,138 of record WOUI01000458.1, on the reverse strand, counting down.
CGAGCGCGACCCACATGACTTGTCGCTATCGCCGAAGCATGCAGCCCGCACCTCAATCGTGGATAACATGCTCCTGTCGTTAGATCAGTTTGCTTCGGGCTCTCTGCTGGATGATTATCGCTTATTCAATTCGGTGTTTGAGACCGACTTGTGCGGCAACGGTTCGCCAGAGTCGATCGCGCAACGCCGCTACCGAGGCCACACTTTCTCTTCCTCCGTGTCCTCGGAGGTAGAGTGCACGTACGATGAGAGCACTGGCCGTTATGCAACACAGCCAGCGAGAAGCCGTCGAAGCAACAGCAGCTCGAACTATCATGCCAGCCTACAAAGATACGGCAGCACTCGCAGTCGCGAAGGAACCGGCTCTCGTGGTCAGCTGTACGATTATAGGGCCAATTCGAACATTACGTCCCCAGCGAATGTCCGAGCGTCTCGGAACGGAAATCGAGGCAGTTCCTCGCCCCCCACGGATCTTACTTCAATGCAAATGGGACGACTGGACGCGGCCGGCGAGAGGCGTTCTGCGAGCTTAGACTTCGGCACAAGGCAGCCATTCATCTCATTTCCGGATATTGTCTTTGACTTGAACCCCTCGTCGTATGGAGGGCTTGATGCAGCGCCGACTCCAAGCGTCCCCGGTGGACCAAGTAAATTCCACTCGTCTCCGCAGGCTGAATATGCAGGCACCTCTAACCCCCAGCAGTCAAGGACGACACCCGTGGCATCGCGCCGGAACAGCGTGAAATCGCCGCGGTCGAACAACAATCGAAAGGCTCGACCCGAAAATCTGGGCACGGCGACGATGCGGAGTCATCATTCAGATCTGGCCAACCTCGGGGAGAGCGGACTCGAACTTCCGCCGACGATCCCTGCATCGCTCGACCCGCCCGCGCCGAGCCCAACCATTTCCTTCAACAAGCCGATCTTCCCCGCGCCACCCGACCCCGCTCCAGCAGCCAAGGAACGGCCAGGGTTCTTCCGGCGTGTGTTTGGCTCCTCAAAGGTGTCGACCGCCATTTCAAGCGAGTACCACCCTTCCGACCACGTCTTCGCCCAAGAAAACGACCACAAGGATCCCAGCGGATTTGGGCCGAACGCCAAGAGTTGGAGACAGCCTTTGAAGAATAGTGCAGCAGGAATCAACTCGCACCGCGAAGGAGGAACGCACCAGGTGGTGACCAAGAAGTCTTCCTTCTTCCGTCGGCGCAAGAAGTCTGTTGCTGAAAGTGCTCCTCCCCCCATTTTCTTTCCCCCGGAGCTCAGCGGCCATCTCCGCGTACTGGAACCGGCCAAACCGGAGGCTATCTCGGTTAGTAGTATAGGGAGAGGGATGAACCCTTCTTCCACTGCAGACCACGGCAGTAGACCCTTGGACCGGCGCCCAGCCGCGGAGGCCCAAAACCTGGGAGGTTCGCCGACGCAAAATCAGAGAGGGAGCTTAGTCACGGCAACCCAGAGTCCTTCAAAGGCCAAATACAGCCTTTACCCGACGGTTCCACCTAGCAGCGCTCCGGAGGCATCATCACTCGGCCTCACCAGCAATGGAGATGAGGCGTCGACCATCGTCAGATCGGGCGGCTTGGATCCGAGCTACCCTGCCGATCAGCAGCAGCAAGAACCGGAGCACCCATGGCGTGGAAATGGAGTGGACTCGAACAGTAACGACGTAGATAACGGTTCTGGTGCTAGTACTCTTCAAACAAGGCTGAAACCTGAGGAGTTACCCGGCTCCTCGCTTTCGCCTGTGGTTGAAACCTTCTCTCAGACAGGTGCCGTCCCTGAAAAGAACCTTGGTGATATCGCTCTTCAGAATCCACCGAAGTTGGAAGAAGCCCACGAATCCTTCCCTCCAGATGTGTGCAGGGATAATGAAATGGGGAGGAATACGTCTGCCGCTGCAGCTGGCTTGAATGACTCCCCACGGGTTTCAACTTCGGAAGTTTCGAACTACTATACGGCTTCAGAAGCTCCCATCGCATTGTCAATTGAGCCAAAACGCATAGATCCCCTCAGAGAGGAGCCTCATAGTTCAGATGGTCCCCTTGGTGACGAACCAACAGATTCCGACCGGGAGCAAGCGAGGATGTTGTTCGAAGGTCAGGAGCAAGTGGTCGGGAACGAGCCTGCCGCCGCCTGGCTTGGGGATCCCGACCGTGCTTCGATACGCAACGCATACATGGAACTTTTCGACTGGTCCAACCTCAACATCCTGGCAGCCCTGCGAAGTCTTTGTACTCGGCTGGTGTTGAAGGGTGAAACTCAGCAAGTGGATAGAGTCTTGGATGCTTTTTCCACAAGGTGGTGTGCGTGTAACCCGCGCCATAGCTTCAAAGCTGCAGGTAGGTTCAGCTTAATTCCGCAATTGAGCGCCATGGCTAGACTAATGGTATCGCTCTAGATGTTGTGCACACAATCTGTTACTCTCTCCTCCTGTTGAATACTGACCTACATCTTGCCGACATCGAGCAGAAGATGACTAAGACTCAATTTGTTCGGAATACGATGCCCACGATCCATCGCGTGGCTGCCGAAGCCGCCCCTGACGAAAGTCTCAACGGTAAATCGAGAGTCTCGACACAAGATCCGATGTCACCCACCGACGATCATGACCGGCGTTTTGTGAGCATGGATAGGCCGCTGAATCAACCGGCAAAACTAGTCAACCGATTGTCTCGGACTGATCTATCTGCGAAGATTACAACTGATCCTGATAACGAGACTGGCCCGCTTGTCAACACGCCTTTCATTGGGTCGATGAGGGTATGGGAACAACAGGTCGAGGCTGTTCTCCGGGACTTTTATTCCTCGATCCAGAAACAGAAGCTTCCTCTTCACGGCGCGTCAACAGAGAAAGAAGGGCCGCGGTCTTCAGCCAACAACTTGCTTGGCCCTTATACTAGTGGGCTCCGCCGAAGTCCCAGCACCGTGAGCAGAAGTGGCTCTGACATCTATCCTCGTGGTCGCTCTGCAGATTCCCGCTATGGGACTGCGCGATGGTCATCAAAACCTCGTTCGCGAGCGAGGCTATATCCTCCGTCTACCATGGGATCTAGTAGGACCAGCTTGGACGATCAGGCATCGCTCTGGAGTCCTTCCGCATCAAGTACTTGGAGTAAGTACTCCTCCGGAAAGTTGACTTCGGCATCAGTAGATTCATTTGGGTCAGACTTTCCGCGCGGGGACTATCAACAGTCGATAGGCTTCGCCAACGCCTTGAGTCAAGCCATTATCCGTGAAGATTCGGCCCATTCAATCACAAGCCTCGAGGATGCTGAGAGGGATACCCCGCTTTTGGAGGACGAAACTCTACAACTTGCCGGCGCCCCTTGGGCCAAGGAAGGCAGTCTGAAGCATAAACACCACCTGGACTCAGTTGATAAGAGGGCGAAGGATCGCAATTGGAACGAGTGCTTTGCGGTCATTCAGCAGGGCTGGATGCGCCTTTTCTCTTTCAATGCCTCGGTCAAAGGCGCCCGGCAGAAGCCTAAACAGCGTCACCCGGGGGGTGTCGTGGTGGGAGGCGGAAACTGGACTGAGAACGCAGAAGAGACATGGAAATTTCTCCTCCGTCAGACCATTGCCAGTGCTCTCCCACCTCCCGGCTACTCCAAATCTCGTCCCCATGTTTGGGCTCTAAGCCTCCCAACCGGTGCTGTACATCTTTTCCAAGTGGGAACCCCGGAGATTGTGCGCGAATTTGTATCGAGTGCCAACTATTGGAGCGCCAGACTATCAAAGGAACCCTTGATCGGTGGGATCAGTAATATCGAGTACGGCTGGAGTGATGCCGTCATCAACAGTGCTCTCATCACGGCCGAGAGCAGTCGGACGCCACCGTCCTCATCCGGGGCTCGACCCAGCATCCAAAGTTCGATCCGGAGCTCGATCGATCAACAGGGCATTCGACCTCGTTTACCAGCCGATCGGGTCCTCATTAGCGACTGGGCCCCTCCCCAGCAAAGCATGGTGGCCTCGGCCCTTCCCGAGGCTGACCAACTGAAAGCTTTGCAGGCGTATGTCAAGAATGTTGAAGATGAGCTTCAGCGGCACAATGAACTCCGCTCTGCCATGATCCTAGCGTTTTCACCTCGCCACCCCAATGCTTCTAAGGCGTTGGCCAATTGGGAGCGAAAGTCTTCATACCTCTTGCGTGAAATAGTGAAATTTCGCACATATATCGATTCGTTGTCGGGTGCACTGGAACAGAAGAATAGGATCTATGCAGCCCGCGAAGAGACTGCGGCAGAGGAGTGATTGGGGCTTCCTGTTCTTTTTTGGCTCCTTTTGCTTGTGACCCCCAAGCTCATGTTTTTCATTATACCCTTATTTACTTGCGTTTGCTTAGCAGTCATTCATTCCAGTCGCTTTGGAAGCCGTGTTCTTTTGCACTCTTGATCTCCTCATCTGCCTTTATTATTTTACCTTCATTAGAAATGTTTTCTTATCGCTGCTGTCCAATTTTGTTTCCTCTCCCCCCCCCCTCCCTTTTTCTCTCATGCTGGTGGGTTTACCTAGTTGCTTAAAATCAAATCGGTAGATCTACTCCTCAACTGCTCAGGGTATCGTAAATTTACAGTACATATAGTACCTGCCACTGGGGCATGATATACCACCTTCCTGTTGCTACCGCGGTTGCTGCCGCGGTTGCTGGACCCGGCGTTGGCAGCCTAAGGTGTCAATTTACCACCCAAACAGTAAATACAACACATAAAGTTAACACATCCCGTCGTGACCGACGACGCATCATCTGGTCCCAACCTACACTTTCCAACTGCTCCGCGCCTAGCCAACCTCCCCTTTCCTCGCTCCTGTTCCTACTGGGACTGCTTCACTCCTATGTACCCTACAATATCAGCTCTCTACAACTTATCACGAAAGCCTATGCGATCACATCCACCAATCTGAAAGTTCCAAGTCCTCCCCCCCAAAAGCGTGGGGGAATCTGCCCTCAGAACACCATGGATACCATCGGCTCAGGCGGCGAAGCTGATCACATTGGCACTGGCACTGACAAAGCACCATCTAATATGATCAGTCGACCCAACCCTGCGACTGATACATCTTCCGCGCGACAGCAAGAACTCGATGATACAAACCTTTCTCTGCCCCCTTTGCCCGATAATGACGACAGTAGCCTACTCCTGTCGAGCGAGGATGGCGATCACGATCGTGCCGAGGATCAAACATTTCTCCAGGAAAATGAAATGCGGAAACGACTGATGGACATGGAGTCAAGTTTTTTACCTGACCCTTCGACCATTCAAGCCACAGCAATAAATCGAACCGTCGGTGCTGATGATACATCCATGGTTGAGGCGCATCGCGGCAGTGGCCCTGGTCCTTCCGGTCCGGAAAATTCTCAGCTATCCTTTCTGCTACTGGATGAGTCAAATGTTGACATTACATCGGTCGGCGACGAGGTTCCGATTCCGCAAACCCCCAGCCCGCGTCCTGAAGAGGTTGACGATGAAGGCATGGACGCGACATCCGCGGCTTCATCCGAGCAGCACGCCGACAATATTACGACCCAAATTCAGGGAACATACTCGTCGCCCTCGGCGGCGGCAGCTCGTAGGACAGCCAACAGGAATCCGACCGCCTCCCCGGAAGATTCTCGAGATGCCAACCAAATCTCTATAGGCGCCATTCAAAGAGAGCACTCCTCCACACCCGAGCCCAACCAGTTGCTGCAGTCCATAGGGCAGAACTCTCGCAGCGAGCCGCGCAACTTATCACCTGGGCCGTCGAGGTTCTTCCAAGAGAACAGCGGCGGGAACGCAGAAGCGATCTCGCGCGCAAGCAGTCGCAGAAGTAGTAGGCCAAAGTATCTGGCCAGCCGCCAGTCGGCACATCGGCTTTCATACTCATCGGTAACAAGCACCGGCACAGAGATAACAAATAGCGATGCGACATTGGGTGCTGATTATGCCCTTCAATCGGGCGGTGCAGCACCTGGCATGACGAGTAGCATCCAAGCTGGACAGCGCAACACCCTAGCCCGATCGGTGAGCTTGGGCAGCATGGCTTCAGGCATTTCTGGTTACAGCGATGATAATGTCTTTGACCGTAAAGGACCCAGTGGAACTATGGAAGGGGGTCTCCACACTCTCAACGAGGAAGACGGGCCCTCAAGGTCGCGCCCAGGATCATCTTCCCAACACCATCACACCCATCAGCCTGGAAATCATGTATCTGAGCAATCAAGTGCCCAGGAAGCTGCAGAGCCAATAACACCGAAGGCTAAACACCGCAATAACAGCTTCCCCACGGATACAGCTATCGCCGAACGCATCAAAGATGTTCAGATCCCAAGCACATTCGTCAAGCAATTTAGGGAGGATTATGGCAGCCGTGCACTGTCCCCAAACAAACGTACAAGCACCGCTCCCGGCTTCACAAAGAGTGGTCGTACCATGACCCTCAAGGAGCAAAGTAGTACCATCGACCGTCTCTCGAAAGAGAATTTTGATCTGAAGATGAGAATCCACTTTTTGAATGAAGCCTTGAACCGGCGCTCTGAGGAAGGTATCAAAGAGATGATTTCGGAGAATGTCGAGCTGAAATCAGATAAGTTGAAATTACAGAAAGACAGCCAGAACCTGAAGCGGAAAGTCCGTGAGCTTGAAAAACAGCTAAAGGATCAGCAATCAGACAAAGAATCTATGGTTAATCACGACCCTGACGGCTCCGAAGATGAAGACCGAGATACAGCACAGGACGAAGAGATACTATTCCTGAGGGAACGGTTAGAAACCTATGAGCTAGAGATTGAAAGGTTCAGGTCAGAAAGTATCTTGCGTGAGAGCGAGAAGAGAAGACTTGCTGAGATGGTGAAATCACTCAGCGATGGAAGGAGTGAGGGAAGGCCCATGGGATCAGACGTGGGAGCAAGGGAAGAGAGGGTCAGTCCATGTTCACCTTGCGAGCAGCTTCTTCGAAGTCAACCCTACTGACGTTTCGAACTCCAGGATATGTGGAAGGACATGCTTGAGGCCGAGGCCGCAGCACGTGAACAAGCCGAGGAGGAGAACAAGAGATTACGGGAGGAGGCCTTGCGCCTGAGGACCGAGACGATGAGCTTCCCACTAGCCTCCGCGCGGCCTGGGCAGCGGGACTGGGTTGGATCGGCGGCCTCATACTCAGCCGCTTCTGAAAGAGATTTCGTTCGAAATGCTAATACTGGGAGTTCCTCCAGTTCCACACTGGTCATGGAATTGGAGCTCCTGAAACAGGAGAATGCAGAGTTAAGGAAGGAAGTGAGCGCGCAAACCTCGATGCTTACATCTCGGAATCGGGAGAAAGAGCGTCTATATCAGGAGATTGAAGAACTAAAACTAGGCCAGCGCCGCGACGGTAGTCGATCAGTGGCGGGCGATAGTATCTTCGATCGCTCGGCATCCCGAGCTCATGGTAGACCTTCGTCCCGTGCTAGTGATGGGACAGGTCAATCTCCAGGCGACGAAGCAGAGCGAGAAGACTTAGAAGTGCGGATTGGGGAATTGCGTGACCAGGTCTCGGCCCTAAAACTCGATAACCAGGCTGTTCGTGAGCAAGCTGAGGAGTACCTTCGAGAACTGGAGGCTGTTGACAAGGCTTACCAAGCAGACGTAGACCAAGCAGATGAAGAGATCGAGACTCTGACTCAGGAGCGTGATCAGGCCCTACAGGAACGTGACCAGGCCTTGCAGTTGGCCGAGGAACGCAACGAAGCTTTCCAACATCTGAGGTCCGAAGCCCAGGAGGAGATAGACACTGTTGGGGAGGAACTAGATCAGAAGGTGGAAGAGTGTCAACAATTAAACGAGGAGCTCAGGGTTCAAGATGAAAACCTAAGAGCTTTGCAGGCCGAAATGCGTTCGGCAAGTGAAGGTATTATTCGGCTGGAGGAGGATGCGCAGAACAACCTGCAGCGGTATAAGGCTGTTCAGCAGGAACTGGAAGATTGCAACCGTGAGATGGAATCACTGGGGAAGAGTCTGTACGAGTCAAACACCAAGGTTCAGCGACTAACGGTTCAGATTGAGTCGAGTCAAAACGAGATTGCGTTTTTAAGGGAAGAGCAGGACGGCGATAAGATCAGGATTGGAGACCTCGAGTCAGAGCTCAAGACATACAGGCTGGCACTTCAGAGTGAAAAGGACAAAGCTAAGGAGCTAGAAGAGCGTCTGGCCGAGGAGCGACACCAACGGGAAGTTGTGGGCAACAAGGAGAAACAAGAAGTCCAGCGCATTATCAATGAGCTCAATCGTGAAGCGTCTACAGCTAAGGAAGAGGCGCGCAAGCTGAGGAAAAGCCTCTCAGCACAGGAGATTGACACGAATACGTGGAGAGAGCGGCTGATGGACTTGGAGAACAACCTGCGTGAAACACTGGGCGATCTGACCGGCAGTCGCTCTAGCCTCATTTCCAACATCATGAAACTGCAGAAGGAACTCGAATCGACTGCCCTAGAACTTGAGAGTACCCGCTCCAAGCTCGACGAGAAGGAGTCGTTGTTGCGAAACCGGGACGCGCTACTGGAGAGCCATGGTCTGGAGTCACGTAAATTGGCCGAGCTTCTTGATCGTGAACGCCAGGCTCGCCGCGCCGACAAGCAGTCATTCGATCAGGCCCTCAAATCACATCACCAGGCGTCTCGGACCATCACGCAGAACAACTCGCGCATTTCAGACCTTGAAAATGCACGGAATCAAGATCGAAAGCGCTTCATGACTACTGAACAACAGTTCAAGGACCAGCTAAGCGAGAGGAACGCCATGCTCTTAGCGATTTGGAAGCGTCTGTCCTCGATGTGCGGGCCGGATTGGGCCCACTCCAACAGCCTGATCAATGGCAATTTGCCTAGTCAGGAAGTCATCGGGAATATCCTATTTTGGCCCGGCTTCAGCCGCAACCTTCTGCTTGCTGTCAAAACCCTGGAGAACGTGGTTCTGGGGTTCAAGGCTCGTATCAAGGGCGTCGAGCGCGATTTAGCCAAACAGTATCAGTCGTTAGAACACACTTTCAGCCTGCGAGTCAAGAAACTGGATCGTCTGGAAGAATCGATGATGAACATGCGCGCGCAGCAACACAACCGCAGCCTGTCCGGAGTGTCTCCGGAAATCGCTAAGCTCCGTGGAGAAAACCGGCTCCTGAAGGCCGAGCTTAATCTGCTACAGTCTCATTCGCGCAGTCGGGGATCGACGTTGGCCGAGGCCACAGACGGTGCCCTCGTACACGGCTCGCGCCCCCATCCGCTCGCGGCCGACCCCGCCAACAGTGAGAGGTGGATCCAGCGGCTGCGTGAGCTGGAGAAAAGACTCAAAGCCGAACGGGAGGCTCGGATCTTGGACCGCAGCGGGGCGCGTAAGCGTCTCGAGGAGCGGGACGCAGAGAACCAGCGACTGCGCGCTCAGCTGGAGAGACGGCGTCTACATCACGACGTGTCGACTAAGACATCGTCGCTCGACGGCGATGGCAGCACCCATATGCGCGTGCCAGCTCAACGGCGGCTCGATAGTTCTGATCCCGGCACGAGTGACGGGTACGAGCGCCATCGCGACGACGAGCCGAGTTCGAGTGGGGAGGAGGGCATCTACGTTGATATCGAGGTGTAGGCTTGCTTGCTGCCGGCCCTCCTTTTCCAGTTTCCCGCATCCCCTTCCTTTCTTGAATGATCATCCATTGTTATCTTGTTTATCATTCTCCCCTTGCAAATGTTCTGCTCATTCACCCCAGCCTGTTGATAGCGATGTTGTATATTGTTCCGGTCCTCTCTGTGTGTGTACCAGATACCCTCTCTCTCTCTTGGTTTTGGATTTTATCTCTTTATTGGCGCATGATTTAGACACGTGGAGCTCTGTTTCTTTGAAGCAAAGTTGAACCAGAGAAGGTGGCCGGCAGAAAGTGAAGAGGGGGACGTGGTTGAGAGATTTCTGAATGATTGAAGGTGCAAGAAGTCTGGCCCGTAAGAACAAAAGACAATCGAGACATAAATCATTAGTCCCGGTCTACAAAGATATACAGTACAACGTAGCATCGTAAGATCCTAACCTCCTCACTCCCGGCGGCGCAACACTCGGGCACCGACCGCAACCAACTCACCGCAAAGAGACCTTCAAAGAGAAGTCCACGATGCCGGTACCCTGATGAATCGAGCTAGTGGACAAGATGTCGACGTCGGGACAAGCATACAGCGCGGCATTCTCCTCCGTCAACCCGCCACTGACCTCAATCAAAAACTTCCGCTTACCCGCCCAATCCGACTTGAGCTGCCTCGCAGCCTCGCGCACACCCTCCGGCGTGAAATTGTCCAGCATAATCACGTCCGCCCCGGCGGCGATCGCAGCATTCGCTTCCTCAAGATCCCGCACCTCGACCTCCACCTTGGTCGCGAAGCCCCCGACGGCCTTGGCGGCGTCGACGGCGCGCGGGATAGCGGCCGCAATCGACGAGGCTCCGCCGTCCTCCACCCCGCCGTCCGCCGCGGCCCGATTGTTGGCACAGGCCCAGACGTGATTATCCTTCAGCATCGTCATGGCGCTCAGGTCATGGCGGTGGGGGTCGGCGCCGCCCACCAAGATGCCGTACTTCTCGACGACGCGGAAGCCCGGGGTGGTCTTGCGGGTGCCAGCCAGCGTGCCGGTCCAGCCCTGGGCGCGGACGGCGGCGACCAAGGCGGCGGACTGGGTGGCAATGCCGGAGCAGCGGGCGAGAATGTTCAGGGCGACGCGCTCGCCGAGGAGGATCTTGCGGATGGGACCGCGGACGGTGGCGCAGTGGGTTTTGATAGGATCGGTGGTGGATGCTGATGAGGTGGTGGTGAGGGAGCCTTCGGGAAGATGCCACTCTACTCTGTTGCATTTGGTTCAATTTTTGGGGTGATCATTAGTATGGTCTTGTCGATTATGGTTGTGTCTTGTGGAATTGGGTGAAATGGGGGGCTTCGTCGGTTGGGAGAGAAGAGAGAGGAGGAGGAGGAGGAGGAGGAGGTATAGGGTTTAACGTACGTGCATCCAAGTTGCGCAAAGACTTCATTGAAGAACGGAACACCTGCAATGATACCCTAGACCAGGAGCGTAAGTCAATTGACAAGAAACAGGAAGGGGAAGGAGGAAGGGGAGTTGACAACATACTTTGCTCTTGCCTAGTAGACGGGCCTCGCCCTCGGATTCCCCGACGACGAAGCCGCCATAGTCGAAGCTGGGACAGTCCTCTTCCAACCAAGCGCTGATGAGGCGTTTGTAGTTCCCGGGAAGGAGATGACTGAGATCACCGTATTTGGCAGCCATTGGTGTCTTCAGTCTGGTGTCTAAGTAGGTTGAGTATGTAGGGGATGGGAGGGGAGATATGGTATTTTTAATGAGGGAAGGTGGGAGAAGATGCAGGAGATGCAGGAGGAAAGAAGGTGTCGTTGTCAACGAACCCCCCACGCGGGGCAAGCAATTTCCTCGGGTGCTTCCGGGGAAGGAGCGAGGGTGGAGGGGTAGGAGGATGAGTCATGACTTAGATAATCAATCTGATGATCCACTAGTTAATGTACTCATGCTCATGTTCGAATACAATACTCCGTCCTTGGAGATCAATATTCCCAAAACGTGTAAGGGGATGACAGTATACGAGCCCAATACATAGTACTATCTCATGATGGTCTACCTCTACTCTCGTACGCGTGTCTAACTTCGAATACGAACACGAGGTTGCTACGTCGACCCGTGGATCCTTCCTTGCACCGAGCTCCCAGCGCGAGATGATGACATCTGTCAACACAAGACGAACAGAAGAAATGGAAAAAGAAAAAAAAAAAATGGGGGGGGGGGCTTTGACGCCCATCGGATTAGTGATACAAAAGCTCAATGCTCTGCCAACCCATGAGTGAGTTGACAAGTGTCAATTCTCACTTTTCTGCGCTGCATAGAAGCTGTGAACAGTTGCTGACGTCAAGAGCCACCCGTTAAAAGTTAAAATCAACTTCCCATTGCTATTTCTTAGGCAGCAAGATTGTCTGGAATAAAAAGAGCAAAAGACAATGAATAAGAAACGCACGGGTCGATGGGCTGTCTCGTCCTCAAGGAATTCCTTGGACCCGCAATTGTAATCAGATGTAAATAATCCTTTGCTTACACCAACTTAGCTTGTTGCAAGTAGCCTAGTACTGTACGCACATCACAACATACATCGAGAGGATGAGCTCACACTTAAGACCGCATAAAGTATGCTGCTCGCTTGTTGTACAGTGCATAACTTATGGCTGGAGTCAGGGATCAGCACCAACAACTAACTGGGTCTGTCCTCCGCCCTGAATACGCTTGTGGGGTAAACTAGGTTCAGTTTGTGGTCAATAAATGCCAGATTCCTCAGGTCGCGGGCGGATGGAGCTGTGGGTTGTGCAAGTGCATACTATGGAGTTATGCATTGTGGTCAGACCGTGAAGAGGACCATGCGGTATTCTCACCTCAAGCTGCACGGCTCGTGGGATAATAAGATGGCAATTAGTAGTCTGGAATGACTTGGCCAGTTGTGTGTAGTTAGAGCAGCGAAGTCTGCTTTGTACAGTACATAACTGGTAACTTATAACTTGGGAAATGCGCAGTTCAGCTTAAGTAAGGCTAATCCACGCGCCAAGCTTTTTGCCCGGGACTGGATTGTTTCCGTCTCCCGCTTTTTCGGCCTCCGAAGGAAAGTTACTGCACTGTCCGTACAGTACACCGTATTTCCGGAAGCACTTGCGGTTTTTTTGCATTCGAGATGCAATAACAATACCAATGTTCTTACCACAGTGACAGGTGTCTTCACATATTGATAGAGTATTGTATTGTACCGTAATGGATGATTTCTTTGCTGCGTCGAGCCTGTACATCCTTGTATCAAGACCGCTATAGACATGAGAATAATCTCAACTCACCCTACCTAGTAGTCACTGAGTGTATACACGATGCTCGACCCAGCACCATGGCATGGCGCATGCAAGAAAAAGTCGAAGAAGCAGACCTCTCTGCCATCAACCATCAAAGATCCTCTCACCTCCTGGCTAACTAATCATTGCTTCTAGCGAGATTCCAGAATATCTTGGCGCCTCGATTGAGCGATTTTTTCCCCCATGTCCCATGATCCATCACATCCCATCGACAAATGTGCAACCCCCCCCCCCTCCACTGGAAAAGAAAGAGCGAGACTGCGAGAGCTCCGAGGGGCCGAGAGAACCTCTCAGGGTTTCAGAAATGTCAAACAAACTTTTTCTACCACGACTTTCTTCCCGTGTTGAGTATTATTTGACGGGAGTAGCCTAACTCACAATGGTTCGACTGTAGATCATGTAGGTGTGCCATTGAAGCTAGTGATATTCTTCCTCCAAATGATGGAAGATGGAAACTCTGGCCTCTCTTGAGGCCTTTTCGCCTGGTCTTTCCTTCTTCCATTGTTGCTCAGGTCTGGTGGAGTCAGGTTCCCACTACAGAGATCCATTTTTCTAGACCCACGCTGCTTCGGATACATATCACGGTGATAAAGGGTAAACCGGCACACACAAGCACCAAAAGCCAGGGATGTCGGCCAACGCAGCTTGGACAAGAAAATTTTTTCATTTCCATTGTGAGAAAGTGAGCGGAAATTGTTCCGCACTTGAGGACAAATTACTCGTTACGTGTACAGACAAACACTGGTCGGAGTGTAAGATGCCGAGATCCAAGGCCCAAGTTCAAATCTAACCCCAGTCAGAGGTCAAAAGCGACAATCAATCAACCGATCAGTGGTCTGGCTGACCATCGAACCTAAAATCCATTCGTTCAATCGCCATTGCCGCGGCAGTTCAGCGCGGGTCTCTCCATGCCTTATAGGTGATCTTGCTGCCGTACTGAGCTCCCTTCTTCAGGACCACTGTGTGCCGCCAGGCTGGTTCGTTGATCGCGTTGACAAAGCGACTAGGCTCGATGCAAAACCCGGCAAATGGCCCGCGGCTCGGGTTCCCATCCGTGGCCGGCACGTCGATGCCTTGTCCCGTGTAGAATTGGAAGGCAGGCTCCGTGCTATACACCTGCAGGTTAAGACGCGAGTCCGGGTGGCGGAATTCGGCCTGCAGCTGGAGGGGCTGTCCGCGTGTATCGAGTGGCACCCGGGCGATCTCGCGCTCCATAACGAATATATCGTCAAACTGATTTTCGGGCCCGAAGGTGAACTCTTTCGTCACCTGGCTGGGATACGGTTCGATCGGGCCGCGAGGGATCCCACCCTCAAGAGGCAGGTAATCTTGCGTAGACAGTTTGGCGATAGTCCCTTCGGTGGTTGCGCCGCTCCCTAGGTTAAAATAGCTATGCTCCCGCACATGTTGGTCAGATCAAGTGGACTCAATGGACAGCACATAAGTGCCTGCATACCTGTGGTTTGTCAGGTTGATGACGGTCTCCTCGCACTCATCGCCCACCAACTCGGCCTCATATTCGATATCCAGCACGGATCGGGTGGTGTTACCCTCCTTCTCCTCGCTGACCGTATAGAAGACCTTCAAATCCACCGTACCCGGGTACCCGGCCTCGTTGTGAAGACTCCGATAGGTATAAAGCAGGGTGTCCTTGCCATGCCGCTGGAGGACGGTTGGACCCTCGAAGTTGCGTCGGCCCCAGCCTTGACTACCGCCATGCAGGGCATTGGGGGTATCGTTCTGCTCCAGCTGATACTCACGACCATTGAGATTGCGGATGATTCCGTCCTTGATCCGATTGGCCACCCGGCCAATGTTGGCACCGAACCAGGGACTGTTGTGTTCCTCGTATAGCTTCTGGGTTGTGAATCCCTGGACTATGTTTTGACCACCCACGTTGAATTCCTGGATGATGGCGCCCAAAGAGGTGAACTTGACGGAGGTATTGTCACCCATTTTGTTATTATTCATCGGCGATCAGGTGGACTTTCGGAAGTAATTGTTGCTAGTCAGGGCGAAGGCCAACTTGATAGAAAAAAAAGATTGGGACACGTATAAGCTTATCAGGGTCCACGAGATGAAAGCATGTCAGTTGAAAGGGGATTTCGGAAATTCACCCACAATTGTTTACCCCGCAATTGTCTGTTTTCCCCCGACGCTCGACTTAGCGGGTACGTAGTCAGTACGGCGATTGAGACCCTGTGGCTCAAAATTGCTCAATGGAAAGTGAGGACTCGCTGGGCCTGAGAGAACATTAGCCCCTCCTTATAATCATCTCAGATCGGATAAATAGCTCCACGAATGACGAAAAGTATCTTGCATAGAGCTAGTATTCGATAAGTGAGAAGACTTAAGAGAGGGGAAATGGACAGACACTGAGCCCAGACATTTAGGCTAAACCACCTTGATTGGGTAATCTTCCGGGGAACGGAGTGCCCCAGGCAGAAACATCAACAAACGAGTCAACAAACCAGCAAACAAACCAGCAAACAAATAACCAACTATGAGTAAGTGACAAGCAGCTATGGAGCTTGACGAGAGAACTTGCGGCAGTAATAATGCGGTACGGCATCAAACAAGTATATCAGCCCATCAATCTTCTCGCCGCGTACTGTACTATACTGTACTGTACTGTATGCAGTATGCACATATGAAGGAGCTCAGCACGGAGAGCGGCCAAACGCCAGCCTCGGGTCGGTCATGACGGAGTGCGTGGAATTCCGTGCCGAGATCATCTCCGCTGAGTCATTATGAGGGAGATGCCCTGCACAACTACCAAAAGTAAGTTAAATGGTTACTTGTCACTACGCGTAGGCAGTAGCCAACTCGACTTTTCCTTGGAGTACTCGAGCAGGTAAGCAACGCGACGCTTGTTTGAGAATAGAAATCTCACTGCATACGCTACTTTCGATATTAAGAGGGGCTCATCACCCTCTTCTGACTACCTACAGTACGTACTGTACTGTACATGTGCATTTGCGGATTGCCGTTTCGACATACGGTTGGCCCGTGCGGCAGCAGATATTAATCGCTCAGCCCACCTCATTCGGTCAAATGGCCTGCAAGATGGACTGTAAGACTGGTATTTACCTTACTCGTTGACTAAGTTACTTGTTACACGCATGTATGTCCAGGCGGTTCATCGCGAATCTACTTATCCTAAAGCCCCGTCTTCACCCCGAAAGTTTGGGTTGTTTTGTGTTCTAGGTCGAGTCCTCCGATTTCTTCTACTTCTCCAGCCAGGCTGATTAATGATTCTCGGAAGCTTCCAGAGGTTCGGGGACTGGATTAGTCAGTAAAGTGGGAGTTTGGACACGACGACCCAAAGCGGTAAACTCCGGCCCCATCGCGGAATCGGTGCACTCGGGATGGAGCCCCTCTCGGACATATCATCGGGCCTTTCTTTGCCTTTTCCGACTTTTTTTTTGTGTGGGCAGTTTCCACGACTCCATTAATCATCTCACGGAATTCATTTTCAGTCGTAAAACTAAAGATCAAAAGTAGCCTGAGCCTGATTATGGTACCTGAGTGGCCCAGGGGCACTGACGACACTCAAAATCGATTGACCTCCACATTACCACATACTTACATGTAGAGACCCAGACTCGAAGGCTAAAAGAGATGCCGCTTTTGCGTTCGATGAACGCGCTTGTGCGTACAGTACAGTACATCCAAAGCTTTATGCAAGAGATTGCCAAGGGGCCAAGGCAGACAACTGAGAAGTCCCGAACGGGTCATGAGCCGATCATAAGACATAAAGAGACTTCTTAACTATCTGCTGTGGATAAAAAGTAAAATACTGGAAGTGTTTGCTGTCAATGCCGGTTCCAAGCCCCGTTTACGCCCTGGCAGTCAGTTGGCCCGTCTACTTTTTGACCAATGCTCCAAAGGTGGTCTGCGTCCATCAACAGGACCCAGGCATGCAACCTTGATGGTTGGAAGGTGGGTGCAGAACCTAGCGGAGTAAGGAGCAAGGAAATTGACCCAAGGGGGAAAAGGACAAAATCAGATTGTAGTCCAGGAAAGAAAAAGATGTCAGAGTCCAACAGAATAACAGCATAGTCTAATGCACATGGATCACGGACTTTGGGATGGATTATGGAGCTGGTGAGATTGAGAAACCTCCGTTACCCGGAAGTAAAAAGTTTTCAAAACAAGGTTTTTGCAAGTATGTACACCGTACAATCGCCGGTAATGAGTATGGTAGATTATGTATGTATAGATGTAGGGGTAACACACAGTACAAACAGCTTCAGTGCTCACCAGCGGGTGGTCGGCATTGTGGATTGAGCTTTCTTTTTTTCTCCTCTGGGTCTGTCTGTGACAGTTTCGGGATCGGAGGGACGAAACACACAGGCTGGAAGATGGATGAAGCCGTCAAGCCAAGATCTCTCCCAGGAGTTCGCTTGGGCTGGGCTCCATCAAGAACCAAACTGTGTGCAGGTGTTAGCGGCTCCGTCGCATTGCTGGTGGGGACTGGACCCTCTCTTTCTTGCTTTTCTCATCATGATTCAACGCTGCACCCACCAGTACAGTACTTCTCCGGAGCTGGCGCGAGCCCTTATCTGCATCAGAACAGCAGCATCTAGATGCAACCTTCAGCTTAGCGTAGAATTAGCTAGTCTGCACCTAATGATTCGGTCTTTGGTAACTACCTCGTCGAGAAAGAACGAATCAATGCTGTGTGCTGCGCTGTGCTGGATTCATTACATTCGGAGACAAGCCACGGAGATAAGAACGGGCTGACATCTAATAATAATAATGACGTCCTCCACCGCCGGTTTTAGTCAGGACGGTGTCTCAACGTCATCCGTCCAATTTTTCTACTACTGCCTGCCTCAGGCCCAAGTTCGGTCACATCTCGGTACCTAGTTGGTTAACCTCACAATAATAAGATATATTCGGGCGCTTTATAGGGCACGAAGTGGTAATGAGTGCAATATATCCAATACCCGGAACTCAAAAACACCAGCGCAGAGAAAAGTAAAATTGACTCGGAGAAAAATGCAGGTGGGGAGTCAGTCCAAGAAGCCCAGCCACTGTTTTGGAAACGCCAACGCCAGTATCACCCAAAACACCCCAAGACACCATCGTCCCACAAACCCATGCCAACACCTAGTCCAATCCAAATCTCAAGACTCAGAAACAATATCCGCAAAAGTCCGAACAAGAAGGAAAGAAGGATGAATAACCCTCCCCCCCCCCATAAAATTCAATCCAAAGGTTAGCAGTGAACTACTTCCCATGGATGAGGCTGCATGAGAACCAGCCACTTGAAAGAAGAGAAAGTCACACTGTACAGTCTGCCAATCACCCTCTGCCGCGATTAAGAAAGCATGTAGTCGTCGAGAAGAAAAAAAGAATAGGAGTAGCACCAGGCGAGACAGTTGGAAGGACAGGTCATACATGTATACTGTACAGGCGTCACGTCACGATGGTGAAACTCCATCTCGCGCCAACAAATCGTAACTTTGGCAAGATTGCGGCATGTTCAAAGAACTCATTAGGTAGACGCGATCTCAGGCGGGTTTGCATTTAGAAACTGATTGATATCTTCGTAATCGCTTTTCGTATCCATATACGATGAGGTCAACATGCAACTCATGGGAATCTGACGGTTGAACATGGGCGAGGAAATCTGATCATCGAAGGACAGGTTCGTGTAGTCCGAGGCACCTATCAGATCGATATCCTCAAAAGAGCTGAAGTTGTTGCTGGGCCATTGTTGCGGAGTCTGAAGCGCCAAGGGGTTGACCACGCCTTGCATAGACATGGAAGCTGCGAACGCCGGGTTCGAGGGGGCCATTTGCGGTTCGGTCTTGATCGTGGGTCCCTGTGCCCGAGATGCGCTGAAGGTCGTCGGGGTGGGTGGCATTTGATGCGCAAAGGGATCCGAAAATCGAGTGGGAACAGTGGGTGATTGTGCGCTATCGGAGCTTCCATCTGACGAATCTTGGCGTTGCATGTGTCCGGCATTTTGCGTCCACAGCTCTTGCTGCATGGCCTCCGTGTTCTCTTCGAAGCGCTCGCCTTTTGTCTGATCCAGAGCTCCCAGTCGAGTGAGTAAGTCGTGCGTCAGCGGATGGCCGTTTGGTTCGCATTGCAACGGTTCGCCGGGCCAGCCTTCACCTTCTGTGGCTCGTCGGTACAGCTCCTGAAGTCCATGAACAAGCCATGCTTGTTGCTGTTCGAGCATCTCAACATATCTGTCGGGTGAAGAGTCAGTCATTGGTTCGAACACGACTAAATCCATAGCAAAAGCTCAATGCCAAGGAACGCGCTCACCCCTTGGGGTACACTTTATCGTGGGCCTTCTTCCGCTCGCCAAATACACAGATGGCATTGTCCGTCCTACACCGACCACATGGGTTGGCTCCGTCACACTGCACCGGGTCAGTGCATCAGGCCGAAGCTGATGCGTCGAGCCATGGCTTTAGCTTACCTTGGATTTCTTCAGTCTACACCGATCGCAGGCCTTGCAAACCCTCTTGCGGACGTTGCCGTCCGAATGTGAGTGGTCTGAAGTCGGTGACGATTGGCGCGCTGTCATTGTGTGTGTATGTGTATATAGATATATATGGGAGTGGCGTATGTATGTATGAATGTTTGTATGTATATGGTGATTATAGATTAATCAACGGAGCTTGTCGAATGGCAAAGCGCAGGAAGGAGAGAAAGGTGGAGGAGGTAGGTAAAGATAGGAGAAAGAGGGGGAGGAGCAGAAAAGAGAGATGATAATGATGATGATGATGATAGCGGCGCCAGGGACCGGAGGTGGGGTCTTGTAGTCAAGGAAGTAGAATGTCGTTTGCTTTATCTTCTCCTCCTGTGAGAAACCGCTGCAGCGGAATGTTGTAATGATCCGAGTATCGACGAGGGAGTTGGTTAAGGTTGATCGATGATATAACGATCTTGGGGCAGGAAAGGTAAAACCGATGGAATCACTTCTATCTCAAGCTTCTCGGCCAATGTAAGGCACATGAGTCGATGGAACGCCGAGTGAAGAAGTTGGATCGATCCAGAAGACTGGGTAGGGTTGCAATGATCCAGAGTCGGGAGAGTTCAGGTTGATCGAGATAGGGTTAGCTGGTATATAGTTGGTAGTATAGGATACTACCAGTATTCGAAGGTGAGAATCCGCGCGGAAGAGAATGAGCTCGGGATTCACAGTCAAGAGAGCTAGAGGTAGAAGGGACTTTGGGAGCTCTTTTAGAATTTAAGAGTAAGAGAGGAGAGAGGGGGG
>WOUI01000457.1:0-25092 GCA_012184565.1 Aspergillus floridensis | reverse complement strand
CCTCCCCCTCCTTTCTCTCCCCTCCCCCTCTCTCCCCTCCATTGCTTTCGAGTCGTCGACTCCGAAGGCAGCCAGGCTGGTCGAAGATGGAAGAACAGGTAAGCGATATTCTCTTCGATCATTTGTTTTCCCACGTTGCGTTTCACTCGGTCTTTTTTTGCATCTTACCCGTTTTTCTTTTTTCTCGAATCCCCACCCCACCATTCCTTCCTTCCCCTCCCCCCTCCATGCTTACCCGTCCAGTCAAATTACTCTTCTAGATTCTCGGAATTGATTTCAGGATCCTTGTTCATTGCCATGTTGACTTTCCATTAGGTAGCGAATGCCATTGAAATCGCCTGGAATCCGTCCTCCGACCAAGCCCTCAAAAACCAAGCCTACGACTACCTGAACCAGCTTCGCGCCGACCCCTCCGGATGGCAGGTCTGCCTTGCTCTCTTCACCAAAACTCCACAATACTCCGAGATTATACGCCATGTGTCGTTGGAAGTGGTCAACAGTGCGGCTCAGGCCGGTCTCCTTGACCTCCAGGCCCTGGGATATGTTCGGGATGGCTTGATGGCCTACCTTCGACAGGTCTACGGTCAGGAAACCGCCTCCCCGGATCCGCCCAACATTCAGAATAAGATCGCTCAGACCATTACCTTCCTCTTCTCCGCTCTCTACGCGAACGGTTGGGAATCCTGCTTTGACGACCTCCTCAGTCTCACCTTCAAGAGCCCCGCGAGCACGAGTCGCGACAACCCGCTCGGTATCATCTTCTACCTCCGTGTCGTCAATTCGATTCATGAGGAGATCGGAGATGTTCTGGTGTCCCGGTCCCGTACAGAGCAGGACAAGGCCAACCTCCTCAAGGACTTGATCCGGGAACGCGATATGCAGAAGATCGCCAGCTCCTGGCAAGAGATTTTGTCCGAATGGCGGGACGGCAACGATGTGATTGTGGAGATGTCTCTCAAGGCGGTTGGCAGCTGGGTGAGCTGGATTGATATCGGCCTTGTGGTGAACCAGACCATGATGGACCTGCTGTTCCAGCAGCTCAGCCGTGCGCAGAAGGCGGAACTCAGATCCGGTGAAGAGAAGGTGCGCGATGCGGCGGTTGATGTCTTCACGGAAATCATCGGCAAGAAGATGAAGCCCGAGGACAAGATTGACATGATTATTTTCTTGAATCTCGACACTATTGTTACCCAACTCTCCAATAGCCCCCCTCTCAACGAGAATAGGTTCACCTTCAAGTACGATACTGATCTGGCGGAAACGGTGGCGAAGTTAGTCAATATTACAGTCATTGATATTGTACGGGCTCTGGAGCAGGATACCATCATGGCCGACTGCAAAGAGAAAGCCACTGGTCTGCTGCAGGCCTTCCTTCCGCATATCTTGAGATACTTCTCCGACGAATATGACGAGGTCTGCTCGACTGTGATTCCTTGCGTCAGCGACCTTCTGGCCTATCTGCGGAAGATGGCTAAGGTTAACCCCGCCCTGGCTGCGCAGCACTCCTCCGTCCTGCTCCCCATTCTGAAAGCCATCATTGCCAAGATGCGCTACGACGAGACATCGTCTTGGGGAGACGAGGACGATCAGACGGATGAGGCGGAGTTCCAGGAGCTTCGCAAGCGGTTGGGTGTTCTACAGCAGATTATCGCCAACGTGAACGAACCACTATACATCGACGCGGTTTCGGAAGTAGTAGGGACGACCTTTGAGAATCTGCGGCAGTCGGGTGCTCAACTTGATTGGCGGGACTTGGATCTGGCTCTCCACGAGATGTTCCTGTTTGGAGATATCGCCGTCAAAGCAGGGAGCCTCTACACCAAGGGGTCCCCCAACAACCCCGCTGCAGAGCGACTTATTGAGATGATGCTGAAGATGGTGGAGTCCGATATTCGCTCTTTCACACACCCTGCTACGCAGCTACAGTATATGGAGATCTGCGTCCGCTACAGCTCGTTCTTTCAGCACCATACTCATCTAATTCCGAGCGTCTTGGAAAGCTTCCTCCAGTTAATCCACCATCCGATCAAGAAGGTGAAGACACGCTCATGGTACCTGTTCCAGCGCATCGTCAAGCAGTTGCGAACCAATGTTGGCAACGTTGCTCAGACCGTGGTTGGGGCCTTGACCGACCTCCTGGTCATCCATGCAGAGGTGCCCTCAGAAGGATCGGATGGGGACGAAATGTCTTCGGAAGACCACGAAGGATCGGCAGACGCTGTGTTTAATAGTCAGCTGTATCTTTTCGAGGCTGTCGGCATCATCTGCTCTACCCCCACAGTACCCGCTGACAAGCAAGTTCTTTACGCGCAGTCCGTGTTGAACCCCATCTTCATGGACATGGAGAAGAACTTGGCGCCCGCCAAAGCCAACGACGAGAGAGCCGTTTTGCAGATTCACCATGATATCATGGCTCTGGGCACGTTGGCCCGCGGCTTCTCCGACTGGATGCCTGGAACCAGCTCTCCTGCTGCGCTCCCTGCGCCGGAAGTTTCCGAGGCATTCATGCAGGTGTCGGAAGCCACTCTCGTGGCTTTGGAGTCGCTCAAGGCTTCGTTCAATGTGCGCACGGCGGCACGATTCGCCTTCTCCCGACTTATCGGCGTTCTGGGGGCGCGCATTCTCCCCCAGCTTCCCCGTTGGATCGATGGCCTTCTCACGCAGACATCATCGCGCGATGAGATGGCCTTGTTCCTTCGGTTGTTAGACCAGGTCATCTTCGGCTTCAAGACCGAAATCACCGGTATCCTAGACACTCTTCTGACACCTTTCTTGCAAAGGGTCTTCTCCGGTATCGCGGACCCGACTACTGGCACCGATGATGAGATCCAGTTGGCGGAATTGAAACGCGAATATCTTAACTTCCTCTTGGCTGTTCTGAACAACGATCTCGGGGCTGTCATTATCAGTGAAAGTAAGTCGTATCTTGTGACTGTCAGCATGATCTAGACTAACGATTTAGGGAACCAACCTATGTTTGATACTGTGATTACGACAATTGAGCATTTCGCCAAGGACATTGAAGATTTCACCACCGCCAAGATGGCTTTCTCGGTGCTGTCAAAGATGGGCAGCTCGTGGGGTGGTCCGGACATTGCGCCGGAGGGTGTGAACGGCGCGGCAGGACAGCAGGTAGCTCTGCCCGGCTTCGGCCAGTTCATGATCAGCCGGCTGTCGCCGCTGTGCTGGGCACTGCCCGCGACACCATCGTTCAACTCGAAGGATGCACAGGCTAAGCAGGTCCTTGCGGAAGCCGGTGCGCTTCAGCGGACAATCTACGCCAAGACTGGCATGGAATATCTGGAGTATCTCCGGAATCAGGAATTGCCAGGCATGGGCATGGGGGCAGATCTCGTGGAAGAGTTCGTGGGGGCATTGAGCCGGCTGGACTTGAAGGGATTCCGGCAGTTCTTCCCGGTTCGTATTCCTTTTTTCACTCCTGGCTTGAGGCAACGGCTAACATCCCCTGCAGTCTTTTATCCAGCGATTGAGCGCATGATGTGTGGTCTTTCTATATTAAAATATCCCGTCTTCTCATTTTCCTGTTTCTCGGCCGTTTTGACCTCACCCAATCATTCTGTTTCAGTCCTAGATTCCCCCATGGTTTGGTTTGATGACTGATGTGTCTCATGTGATCATTTACACCGAAGCTCTCTTCCCCTCCCATTCCACCTCCTATTATCATATCATATACACACGGTACGCCGTGAATCATGCATTCAAAAATTTCCCATTCGCCGCAAATGAATCTGCAGGCCCCAGAGCAGGCAGGCAAGCAAGCATACACAACACGAGCACAACCTGAGGAATGTGCCGTGAGAATAAAGAAGCCAGATCAAAGAAGAAGAAAAAGAAAAGTATATAGTTCAGTTTTCAACTCGGCATAAGCATGAGTGGGCGTTCGAATCATAATCCTATTCCTACTTTGAACCGATCACGCGCGGAACAGGTGGTGGACTGCATGCAGTATGCAATAGGCTAGAATAGCATCGAGATAATTTCAGAATGGAGAGGGTGATTCTGCTTGTTGTTTACGGAGGGGAGCTAGTGCTTGGGTGAGGTGCATTGTTCTTTAGCTTGTTAGGTGGGTAGGTAGGCAGGCCTTTAGTATAGATACATCAGAGTTGTTTCTGATTCTGTGTACTGTGACTTCGTTTGGTGCAGGTCCAGGTATGTTCTGACATGATATCTGTCCCTGCGGGGCGCTATACTCTTCCAATTGCCTTTCCCCAATTTTCTCAATTGTAGCGCAGAGAAAAGACCCCTGGCCTGTTCGGTGGTCTACGTTCTTCTCTGGATGACCAACCTGCAGCACAGTACAGTACAGCCCCATGTCCAGACTACATCCTTACTACGCTCCCCCCTTCGAAACCAACCCAATCATCTGCACCAACCGATCCTGCATCTCACAGAAGATACTCACGGCCTTTACCAGTTTAAAAAAAAATGCAGTCAGCAACGCGCTCTTCCCCCCTTCCATCTCCAATAGAGAACACGCCACAGAAGAACATACCTGGGCAAGCTTCCCCTCACTCTCCCCCCGCCCCTCCCTACTAAGCGCAAGCCGATACCCCGCCTCATCGTCCCGGAATGACCCCGGTGCGTCGTAGCTGAAGGGCGGGGTAGTCTCGAAGAGATTCGGGGCCGTAGTAGCAGCCGAAGCCGGCAGCGCGGCCAGTTGCTGCAACAGCCCGGGGGCGATGGTGATGTGGTGCACGCCGGCGAGCGCGAGGATCTCTGTTGTCGACGTCAGGCTGGCGGGGAGGACTTGCGTGCGGCTGTTGATGGCGTGGTAGTAGGTTTGGATCTGGGGGGGAAGGGGGAGGACGGGGGCGGGGTCGGTGAATCTATCTCCTTTATTGTTAGTGTGGAGGGGAAATGGGGGTTTTTGGGGATTGAGGTCATTGGGGAAAGGGGAGTGGGTGTTCTCACCCCGGTTCAAAGTGCACTTTCAATTGATTCACGTAGGGCGCAACGTAGGTGCATCCGACCTCGGCGGCGAGCGAGGCTTGGGTTAGGGTGAAGAGGGTGGTGGCGAGGGTGCGCACGCCGGAGGCTTCGAGAAGTGAGCAGGCGCGCAGGCCCTCCCAGGTGCTGGGGATTTTGATGCAGATACGCGACTGGGGGATGGCTGGGGCGAGGTGCTGGGTGAGGTGGATGATTCCTTTACTTGGGGTTAGTTTGGGGGGGAAGGTGGTTGGGGTGTATGTACGCACTCCACGCATTTGTAAAGGTCTTTGTCGTGGAGAAGGAGTAGTACGGGTTGGTTTGGATGTGGATGTAGCCTGCGATGTGAGGGGCGATCTTGAGGGCGAGTTTGATCGTCTATCCAAGAAGGATCAATGGCCGGGTCAGTTACGAACATTCTAAGCAGTGTGCTGGAGGTGTTCTGAAAGGGCTGATTCGTTACATACTGCAATCTCGACGGCCAACTCCTCTGCGCTGGGCCCGGGGAATCTGGGAGATAGCTCAATTGCTTCTTTGACGGATGCGGTGATCAGGTCTTTGTGCTCTGGCTTGGAGAGCTCTCCGAACGCGATGGCCTGCCATAGCAAGTATAGATGATGAGTAAAGAGTAAGTATTGGGTCTCTGCTGCTGCGGACGGATATACCTGGTTGGAAGTGCAATCCCGGAAGGGGCCGAAGGTTTTGGCAACTGCTCATGATAGATGACAGTTTAATCAGCTCCACAATTGAAGCGATCGTTTAACAATAAATGCTGCACAGACCTTGCTCATCCATTGTGTCGCAGTCGACAATGGTCCTTTGGCGGAGAACATCCAGTGCTGTCTGCGGGGCAGCCATTGTGATGGTATGAGAAGGAGTACCAGATGAGTTGATAATCGCAGCAAGTCAAGGAATGATGGAGTAGAATCATGGAGGAGAAGAGGAGAAATTGCTTAGAAGAGGCATGCAGCAGAATGGGCTGATCGGCGCATAAGTGCAAGAAAGTCTAGGCATTGTCAAACCAAGAAAGCTTGTCGGTCTGATAAGCACTGCCAACTCTGTACTAGCTTGACAAAGGTACTAATTCACTCGAATGGCTGGTCTTTTGGTGAATGTACCGCTACCGCTGCCTTTGTGTTTGTAATCGACATAAGGACACAAGATCGTGGGATATCACTTCACCGAATTAAGGATTCCAATATATGGGACAGAAACAGTTTGTAAATTGCGGAGATAATCAATCCGGTAACCACCTTTCCCGCTGAATGATTGTCAGCCACGTCGCGTGATTTTCATACAGTTTCCCGTGGAATCTCTCAAGGTATGCACAGTACAAAGGATGGCATCTGCCTATTTATTCTACTTGCCTCTTGGCTTCTTTGTCTACACGTTGCTTCCACGTTGCAAGCACGAGAAGCAGACTCTACATCCTCACAATAACCTCAAGATCCATCCTCGCAGACAACCATCGAGTATTATTGAAAAGGAGTCGCATATTATGGAAGAGGTTCACCGAAAGGACTTTGTCGCCATCACCAGGGTTCTTACTGCGCCAGCGTCGTTACCCCCCGATCCATACCGCCGTGTGCGAGCTGAGCTGCTTGCTGCTGTCAAAGACGGACCACAATCACCACAATGCCAGTTCGTGTAATTTGCACCGGCGGCGCAAACCGACCTTCTCAACATGATTGGGACAATCGCTGGCTCGGAGGGCACACCTTATGAGAGGGGCTTGTTCCAGATTTCTCTTTCTATCCCCTTGTCGTACCCGTGCCAGCCACCCGATTGTCGATTTACGACCAAGATCTGGCATCCGAATGTCGGCCACAATGGCAGGATCAGCTTGAACACCCTGGAGGAGGATTGGAGCAAAGCCCTTTCTCTCAGAACGATTCTGATCTCGGTTGCTGCATTGATTGGAGGTCCTGGACAATTTATGGAAGAGGAGGGCGGGACATCAAGTCCATTGCGACCAGAGACGGCAAAGATGTGGTTGGAAAAGTCGGCAAAGTTTGAGAAAACTGCCCAGGAGTGGACTCGCCAATATGCCATGTCTTTCCAGACCGAGGATCAATTGATATTACTGAGAGACAGAAAGCCTGCAAGAGAGATTCGAATTCGAACTACAACCACACAGTAACCATACTCATGCAAAGTAGTATTTCTTGTCTGGTAGACAGAGAAAGATTAGCTAGGTACAGAGCAAAAAATGGTAGTGTAGATTATTCCAAATTCATTCTTATTATCCTAAGATATAGTAAAAACTGGAGAATTGGAAAGGTACTAAATTATAAATCAGAAGATTATAGCTTTGTAACCACTAAGTACTGTATATAGTAACACCCAATATCCTTCTCACAATAAAGACAATCCTTGCTTCCTATGTGTAAGGCGGCCCTTGGAACTGATAGTAGACCCGCCAGTAGGGTGATTTCTACATTCTGTGCCTATCTGGGGAAAATGAAATAGTCTTGTCAAGTGTGGTTATCCATTTGCAGAAGGCAAAGTTTCAGGACTTTAGCTAACAAGACTGGTAAATCGCTAGCTTTCAATGAATAAAGCGTCATGATACAGCCTCCCACATTATCCCACTCAGATCCGCAAGGACTGCTTGTCAACTCAGTACGAGAAGCTCGGACTTTTGACCTTGTTTCGCATTCGCTGTCGGCGTAGATTGACAATTACCAGCCGCTCGCCACGCTAGGAAGTCGCAGAAGCATCATCGTTGACGCCGCCGTCAGAACGGTTGGGCTCATCTTCCTTCTGATAGGAACGTCGTGGCCAAGCTTGAAAAACACCATGGCTATACCCAATTGTCGTGCCTCGCTCGCGGACGTACTGATTCAAAGCGCTCTTCAGAAGATCCGGCTCGATGTCCCGCGGAATCTCATAGAATATGTCTCGACCAAATTTGCGATCGAACAAGAGATACCGAATAGGGAACGGGGCACACGCTGCGCGATCTTTCTTGTATTCGGTCAGGATGATATCGATGTTGGTGCGATTGAGGTTTTTGGACGTCATTGTGGGTGTGCGTGGGTGGATGCCCTTTGAAGGCCTTCGAGGAAGTATCTGACTTGTGACTGAGTCGGAATTTAGATACCTGGTAGAAGATGATGTGCTACTTTTTTAAAGGCGATAAACTGCCGCCTTACTACTTCTTGGAAGTATGATTTGATGGTTTGGGTATTTTAGGCACTTAGATTTAGACAATAAGAACAGATTCACTTGCAGGTAACTACAAGCGGCTCTGTCTTTTTAGCGCCCAGTAGGAAAGTGCCTTTGACTACAGCACATTGTGTCAGTTCCTAGAGAATAATGATGTGAGACTGCAGTGTTTTCCTTAAATCAGTCAAAACACTATATTGAGAGGGGTTTTCGGCCTTCTGACACTAATCCAGCTGCTCACCAGCCTATTATACTTCAGTCAGAGATCTATTGACCGCTACAGTAACTTGGCAAAAAAGAGCTGTTTGAGAGAGTAGTATCGAATTCTTTATACCCCAGACCAAGCGATAACGACGTCCGAGAGGCCAAACTACCTGGTAAAAATTATGGGACGGTTCGAAAGCATCAAGAGTACTTGCGCGCATCTTCAGGACTGACAGCAAAACAGTTCACTTATACATCTGACTATAGTATACCTACCCTTCCCCTCAGACAGTGAGCAGTGGCCATTTAGCCCAAATCGGAGCGGGGTGAAACCCATTGCTTGTCGATAATTCGACACGGTTGTTCTTCCATTTGGCCCGACAGTTCACTCGCCCTTGAAACGATCATCGGCAAGAGAATGAATCGTTGGCGAATTGGGATTGGATATGCTGAATCAAATCTGCGGTGGGGTTGTATTCCCTTATCAATCAGATGCCGCTGTCTCAGCCCTAACAATGCCGACATCTGACTGAGGGCAGTGTCCGGGTTAAGGGTTGCTCGTGCAAATATCGGCAGTTCATTGACAGTTGGTTAACTGCTCCTTTGACTAACTGTCCCCTCAGCTCATTGGATTATTCGAGAAGCCAGTTGTCGTGGTTCTCGAGTGGCTAATCAAGCGCATCCATGATCATGTCAAAAGTAGACCACCGGCGGGCATTACTGCCGCAGGCCACAGGCCGCAGGACGATGACCACTGTTCCCAGTAACCAATGCTCCAGGATCATAACTCTAGGATTAAAGCTAGGACATCAATCAGGAGACGATCTCAGTTGTCAATCTTGAATGCCGCTTGACAAGCAACAAATTGTATGCACGCAGACTACAATGGCAGCCAAGTACCATTCGACTACAGACTACATCATGTAACCCTGATATGAAACCCTTTCATCTCATTGACGAGAGACAAATGGGCGATTAACGACGGGACAAGTCCTTCTCAGGTATCTCATTGACCTCTGCGGAAACGACAGAATGCCGAACCAGTGAGGCCCTGCGTACCACGTCAACATCATCCCAGATGGTAGACAACGTGTGCGGAGACCCTTGGGAGAAGGAAAGGAAAGGAAAGAGAAAGGAAGAGAAAACACGCACACAAATGAAGAAAAGAGCTCGGCACAAGCGCGGGCGGTGAGGGAATGGAAGATGAATCTTCCGAATGGTAATGCAGCATTGCTCATTGGCTCAGAATTCCTCTCCGGAGCTGGTCCCGTGACCTGGAGTCGAACCCGAGGTTGTCCGTCCCGTGATTCCGAACCGCTACGAGAGTCGGGAGTTCGAGGCTACTTTCTTTCCTGGTCGACCACGAACCTCGAACGACGACGACATTCCGTTTTCTGTCCCCTGTTTAATCTCCAGTCCCTGCGCCGCCTGTCAGGTCCTTTCACACGCGTCACAATGCTTTCTCAGAAGGTTGCCCAGCAGTCCCTGCGACGGCGTACGTTCTCACTTCTCGACCCTGTAGCCATGGGGCTCCGCTAACCGATTCGTTTGCAGTCGCCGTCCAGCAGCCCTACGCTCTGCGCTGGTCCTTGATGAACTCCGTCTCACCTGCCGCCGTTGCTCTCGGAAGAAATGTTCAGATGAGGTGAGTTGCTGCGTTGGAGGATGGATGGATTGTTGCGACTGGCTTCTCCATCGGGTGGATGTCGCGATCTCGAATTCGACCGCAACCGCGTGAGGCGCACGCAAGTCATGATAGATTAGACACATGTGGGGATATAGCACACGGAGTCGCTAACCTATCTCGTCGGATTAGACAAGCTACTACCAGCACGACCACCTCCGACCCCAACAAGCTCCTTGCTGAGCAGCGTCTGCGCCGCCCCGTCGCTCCCCACCTTTCCATCTACAAGCCCCAGATCACTTGGATCGGCAGTAGTTTGCACCGTATCACTGGTATCGCCCTGTCCGGCAGTCTCTACCTCTATGCGACTGCCTACCTCGCTTCCCCCATGCTCGGCTGGGACCTCGGCTCTGCCTCCGCCGTTGCCGCTTTTGGTGCCCTCCCTGTCCTCGCCAAGGTCCTCCTCAAGGCTACCATGGCCATGCCTTTCACCTACCACTGCATGAACGGTGTTCGTCACTTGATCTGGGATACCGGTCGCGGTCTCACCAACCCTCAGGTCATCAAGACCGGCTGGACTGTGGTTGGCCTGAGTACGATTAGCGCTCTGATTCTTGCTTTGCTGTGATTTCGCTTGTGCCATACCTTTTGATTCCTGCTCTGTCTAAAATGTTCTTCTTGCAATACATATTCAATAGCCAGTCAATGAATGACTGATTGATTTCTTTTTCTTTTGGAAAATCCCGGTGTCCTACTTCTTTGTCATGAAGACATGACTTACACAGCCTGCAGAGGGAAGCGGTCGTGGACCATTTCGTAGGGCAATCCTTGGACATTGAGCCCCTGTCATGGATTATTGAGATTGAGGGAATTGATTCATGCAGCATACGAAGACAGCACACGGAAACAGCACCACATATTGCTCATGTCACTAACATTGTAGCCAGACTGATTTCATTCTCTAGAACATTTGCAACAATAACTCCAGAAACCCCATCTTCGGTCCAGTCTATAACAATTCTGCCCATTTCGATTTCACAATCCCCGATAAACAACTCCATGCCGATGAACTTCTTTTGCCGCCTTCGGTGCTTGAACTGCCCCAATCCTAGCCGCAGTATTGCCTTGCGCCAGTTCTTCGTCTGTTACATAGTCAGAACCGATATTTCTATGCTTTTGGCTCTCAAGGTGCGCATCTGCATGTCTTTCGCAGAATATGCACGCTCGAGCGGAAAGAATGTCCTCACCTATACAGGAATTCCTTATTGATCCAACGACTATCGATCATCATGGTCTGTGATTTCATGCCGGACTTGGCGGAGGGTTGGGAGGAAAAGGTTGAGGTGAAGGCGGATCATGGACCGAACAGTTACTCAGAGGAATCCCCTCCCTGTTGATCTCAACTAGAAGAAGATCCAAGCCCGACCAAACTTCGGAACGGAAATTGTACATTGTCCAGAGTGACATGTTGCGCTGTGAAGACTCGAACCGGATAGGCAGACTGCGGATAGCTCGGGGTATTTTCGTAGCCCGGAGAGGAGGATGTCTTGGGGTTGCTTGATACCACTGACAAACAGAGGGGGGATCAATTGACTGGAGCAGAATTTGAGGTATAAGACGAAGGCAATGCGAGGCACACACATGCACACAAGAGGTCTGATGAGAAGTCACTGCAGAGCGAGCTACAACCTTCCCTTTATATACTGCAATTCTAAAGTCCAGAGACCGGGTCGAAATGGGCTCTGGGCCGGGTCGTACACCGCTATACTGTTCGACTTCCGTCTCCACGGCAAGAGGCCGCGTGGGGGTTATGACATTTCCAATGGCCTTAACGCTGATCACTCCGCCAACGTTGATAGATCTCGATGAGTCTCTCGTCCTATCTGCAAGGGACCGACGGGAATGAGTCTCGTCTAAAGATGTCGGACAGTGTGCTTGCAGCCGCATGTCTCGGTCCATGACTACAAGACAATACTTCAGACACACTGGAGAAGGGAGAGCAGAAGAACTATGATGAGCCAAAACATACTAGCAGACTGTCCGATCATCGGCACGCTGTATGAACTAACAAGCATCGAAACTCCCTTATGTCTTTTGACTATCGCAAGTCATATTACCTCAGATCTTAGAACCTGAGCCAGAAATTGAGGCTGATATTTTCTGCCTGCTCTCCATACCTAGGGCTGAGCGTCGATGCGCACATCTTGCGAACAGACCCTGGAACGTAGACGCCAGATGGACGTTTTACGATCTTCCACCCTTTAAGGTGATTCCAGCAGCTTGGCCCGACTTGTGGCTTCAGGATTCCCGGGGAACTGGGGGTGAGGGTGCGTTTGGATTTGCATAGACGGGGCCCTAGAAAGTTTGCTTCAATACAGGGATTCTGGAGAGCTTCCATCTTTGCAAACAACCGGCCTCGGCAATACTGCACTCATCGACCATCAAGCTTACAGTAAAAGTCGACCTTGAATCATCTGGCAAGCCCGTTACTAGTGACTCGCTCTATTACGTGCACACTATTTCCCATTTGCCTACTCGTCTTCCTCCAGATTGCTCATGATCGCACCACCGAGGCAGGCCGTTGTCGGATCTTTCCAGTGAGCCTTGATTTCTAGAAGCGGTCTTCAAACGGCATGATAGCAGTTTCGGGTACATGGATATTCTTGTACAACGCAGGCCTCTTGGGATGCCATGTCTATCGCGCGGAAGCACGTGGACAGATTTCTGAGCTCGAACCTAACGCACCCAAAATCGAAGCGATCCTGACCCCAAGTCTCAGCAACTTGCCTGACCAAGCTCTTCTTTCTAAACAGCTAATGCATGAGACCGTCTCCAGTGATGTCTCAAGTCTTCCTCCCGACGGCTTCTGACGGGGTAGCTGCTCAGAGTCGGATAGAAGGCGTTCAGCGGCCGCTGGGCATCGTACTCCTTCCAAATCAGAGTATCTTGTGGTAACTGGCTTGCTCTTGGCTTCCTACTACTCACTTTACGGGGAACTGCAATTGGATCTATGCTCCCCGCAGAGCGGTGTCGTCCGGAGAACGGGGTCCAATACAAAGAATAATGCCTTGAGCGGTTCTCGTTGTTGGCTCAAGAGTTTCGGGGGCTTTGAGAAGGACTCGTCTCCTCTTCGCCTTGCTTTGGATCTATATCACCTGCCAGTGCGACACGACACTGGCCCGTTGGGACGAGAACCTCCCGGCCGTTACGTCCCCTGTCAATAGCAGCTTTGAAATATGCTGTCCCGAGGGCGACTGGTATCACCTTGCTCCTCAATCTTGGCAGTGGGATAAAAGCGAAGCTCTTTACCGCTGGTCTCTTTGTGTCGGCCGAGCCTGTCTAAGATGATGGATCACGACTTTTCCGGGCATACAAAATATGCAGAAGCTGTTCCACCGGGGTCTTCCGACTCGTCCACTAGAGAGATGGATTCTACTAACAGCTCCAATGCACGTTGGATATGCACAAGGAAAAACGGACCGACAGGGGTGACACGGAAACTACCCCGAGGTTTCCGTCATCCGAAATTTTCGGCTCCTGGTTGTTACATAGTACAGACAGGGTGGGAAGTAATATGCCGCCCTTCCCCCTCCCCCTGTCAGGCCATATTGCGGTGTAGAAAGAGTCTCCAGGCGGGAAGCTCTCACTTAGGGCGGGTAGGCAGGCTCTGGGCTGGGCGGTTTACTTTCTGATGTTCCCGGTCCATCCTGTCAACTGTAGCCTACGAATAGCTCCTCCGTAGATGACTCGTGTTCTGACAGGCTATAATCATTATAGAATTTACATTGAGGAAGTTTCTATCGATTGGATACTTTTCTCGCATCTTTCGTCTCGGACTTCGAAGTGATCTAGCAGGTCACTGGAGCTGACGGGTTCTTGCGCCTAGATCTACCCTAAAATCTCGCCCCATCGTCGAAGAGGGAGAGAAGGTGATTCATGGGGAAGTACGTAACCTTCCGTCGGTTCATAGTACGGCATTCATTGGCATGCAGCGGGCCTTGTGTATGAGGCAGAAGAGAATAGATATTCGGATGTCAACTTTATGGGTTAATGGCGAGATATATAGTATCGATGCCGGGTTCCGATGGCGCGGTGATGTTCCTGGGTCCATTTGGAGATGGATCTCAACATGATTGGTACACAGGCCCAGCACGTTAGAGTTCGAAAGCCCTAAATCAGGCCAGCATAGCAGATTTCAATTGTTATTGCTATGGCGAGAGGAGTAATTTGCTCATGTATAATCTATAAGATGCGTTAAGGTACCTACAGTACAGTGCTGTAGCTGCTCATGCCCCGGCCCGCAAGAACCGGAACTGAAGGGGAGCGCCGGAGGAAGCGCTAACCCAATCTGGAATAGCGTGTCTCTGAATTCTTCCTGGAAGTCCATCATCAATTATAGTTGTTGTTGCCATCGACCGTGCCAAAGAAAAAAAAAAGACAGCCCCGGACTGGCGAACCCCTCACTCCCACACCCCTTCTCCACCACTCCGAGTTCCGGTTTCTCACATATCCAATGGCTTCGACACTGTCCACTCGCGCGGTCAGGACACTCTCCGGCCCCGCGTGCCGCACCCTCGCTCGTCCCAACGCGATCGAATCCGCTCTCCTTCCGCGGCGAGCCTTGTCGACATCCACGGAGGCAGCGCCTGCCAGCCAGCAAGATCGGCCGCGGTGGTCCTACACGCCCGAGCGTGCAAAGGCCCCCTTCAGTCTGCGCATTGATTCCAAACGCCCGGCCTGGAACTCCAACTCCGACCCCAAAGTCCTCGATCGGTTTTACATCGGCCTGCTCGGCCCTGATGGCGACAAGGTACTATCGGACGAGGTCAAATGGCTGGCGGTCACGCACAAGAGTTTTGATCAGGGACGGAGAGGTTACAACGATCGTTTGGCTTTCTTGGGTACGTACGGAGAAGAAGGGAGGAAGACGGGGGGGACGAAGGGCTTCCTTCCCACTTTTACCGATGACATGGCGGCAGCGGCGGCTAATCTTCGATTTTTCCTCCTGTCCATAGGCAAACGCATCGTCAAACTACAGGCTTCGCTGGCTTTGGTGCAGGGTCCAGCTGCCAGTGCCCCGACTCCGGACGCCTATGGCCGCATGCCCTTTACCCATCCCGATCTGGAGGGCTTGAGCAACCTCTCTTACAACGTCAAGAACTTCATGACACACAAGGCCAAGATGGCGCAATTGGCAAATAAATACTCACTCCAGAAGGTTTTGAGATGGTCTCCTCGGCAGGTGAGTGACTTGCGTTGGGTTGGAATGAAAACTGTTGCTCTTCGCCCCCCTAAAACCCCCCGTTTCTATCATCCTACAATGGAGAGCGCACGCGAGTTGGAGGAAACAGGCTGTGGCTAACATTTGGTCTCTCTCTCACAAAATCTAGCCCCTCAACCTTCAGGCTTCCGGATTGGAACTCGTCCTCGCTCACACGATGTACGCTATTATCGGCGCCATCTCGCTGGAGAAGGGCGGCGACGTCGCCAACAAGGTGGCACGTGAGCGGATACTTAAACCCCTGGGCGTTGGGCCCGAGGCGTGAAGAAGTCGGGGAGGCAGGACCGAATTTGAATTCTTCGGGGCAATTTTTCGCAGGGAGCATATCAAGGCGTTCATTTATTATTTTTCTCGATCTCTCTTATTATTTGTCTTGGGGGATCTTGGTTCCCATTTGTGTACTGGGGGATCATCACTTTTCATTCGACCGTATATTATGTATTTTTAACCACCACCAACCACTACGACCTGTGCTATATGGAACTGCAAATACCAACCCGCAAGATTTCTTTACTCGCTCCTGGATATTCGAGTACATGGCATGTAGCAGGCTAAGGTGGACCATACATAAATTAAGAGAAAAATAGGAATGTACGGTTCCTCTGACACCGCCCGAGTAACAGTAAGCAAAATACTCGGCCAGCTCTTATGGAACCCTCGAAGAATTCGATGCATCGTCTTCGCACCTTGGTATCGCAAGATCAGCCATGGAAAACCGAGATCAACCAACAGAATGTCAAGTTGAACTTGGAAATCGCTTGGATGCAATTTACACTGGCTTGCACTGTCTAGAAAGGGCGTATGGTACAAAGAAAGAAAAGAAAAAAAAAAGCCGGAGGAAATTTCGCAGCAGAAATGCGAATTTATAGTGTGCTTGGTGTCTACTGCGCTAGACCTCTTTGAGAGTAGCTCGGCTCCCTGAGAAGGCTTAGCGGCACGTGTCCTGATGCCTGAGGCGTGATTACTTACCGAGACGATAAAACTGGTAATCAATGGCCAGAATGCGAAGGGGTCTGGTGTAAGATGTGTATCAGGCCGGACGGGCCAGACGGACAGCCGCAATCCAGCCCATTGATAACTTTAGGTATGAGTTCAACTAACTACCTTAACCTTAAGGTCAGATACAACCATCTTGTACTGTACGTTTATCTTGTTGCAGGGCCGTTGATGCTTCTCCTCCATTGACCTCAACTGACATTGTTCACCTTCAGCTCAAATCCCTCCTCCCTTTTTCTAGATCCAACAAGCATGTCGAGTAACTAGTGGTCTGGCTGGCCTCTCCCGTTCACACTCGCCAGCGTCTCTCTCCCGCACCGACTCCCCTTCCCATCTCCATCTCCTTCCTGGCCATTCCCACTCTTGACCACTTCCCTTACTCCCCCGACGTCGGATTCCTTCCCATCCTTGTCGCCATGGCGTCGGCTATTTTCTTCCTGGATCTGAAGGGCAAGGTAAAACTACTCCAGCAGTGCCTCCGTGTCCATTCTCCCCCCCTGGTACCTGACCGTCTTAGTAGACCCTTCTAGCCCGGAACTATCGCGGAGACATCCCAATGTCCGCGGTCGATAAATTCCCTATCCTCCTCAGCGACGCCGAAGAAGAGAGCTCCGCCGTCGCTCCCTGCTTCTCCCACGAAGGAATCAATGTACGTATCGAACCTGCGCCCGCCGCAGCGCCGCCGCCGCCGCCGCCGCCGGTGCGGCGCACACACATGCACCTCCCTATTTACCCCCGCTGTTCCCCGCAGCCCGCACCCAGTTGCTGCTGGCTTCGTACCAGCATCACTCATCCCCCCCCTCCCATACCACCTCAATGCGTACTTGCTTCGAAACGTGGTGCTTACCGCGGCTATATCTGAGATTGGTTGTTTTTGTTAATTATGGCATTCGGCATAGTACCTCTACATCCGTCACAGCAACCTCTACATCCTGGCCCTGACCAAGAAGAACACCAATGCCACCGAGATCCTCCTCTTCCTACATAAGATCGTCGAGGTGTTTACGGAATACTTCAAGGTGCTGGAGGAGGAGAGCATCCGGGATAACTTCGTCATTATCTATGAATTACTCGACGAGATGATGGACTTTGGGTACCCACAGACCACGGAGAGCAAGATCTTGCAAGAGTAAGTTTCTTAGTTCGGTCTACTGCTTGTCAAAAAAAAAGCACATGGCGGACTGTTTTTCTCCCAAGAAAAAACAGCGGGGTGCTGACTCGGGATGCGCAATAATTCCAGATACATCACACAAGAATCACACAAGCTCGAAGTCCAAGCCCGACCACCCATCGCGGTCACCAATGCCGTCTCCTGGCGAAGCGAGGGGATCCGCTACCGCAAGAACGAAGTCTTCCTCGATGTTGTCGAGTCCCTGAACCTCCTCGTCTCCGCGTCTGGTAACGTGCTGCGATCGGAGATTCTGGGCGCCATCAAGATGAAGTGCTACCTGAGTGGGATGCCGGAGCTGCGGCTGGGCCTGAATGACAAGGTCATGTTCGAGACCACGGGCCGCGCCACGCGCGGCAAGGCCGTCGAGATGGAGGATGTCAAGTTCCACCAGTGCGTGCGACTCTCGCGCTTCGAGAACGACCGCACCATCAGCTTCATCCCGCCGGATGGCGAGTTCGAGCTCATGAGCTACCGGTTGAACACGCAGGTGAAGCCGTTGATCTGGGTGGAGTGTCTGGTCGAGTCTCACTCTGGTTCGCGGATGGAGTACATGCTGAAGGTGCGTTGAAATACCTGAAAGGGGGGCAGATGAGATGTTGGTTGGGGCTTGGTTGACTAACGGCACACATCCGCTACAAACGACAGGCCAAAGCGCAATTCAAGCGCCGCAGCACAGCCAACAATGTCGAGATCCTCGTCCCCGTGCCGGAAGATGCCGATTCGCCGCGGTTCCGCACCAACATCGGCACCGTCCACTACGCCCCCGAGAAGTCCGCCATCATCTGGAAGATCAAGCAGTTCGGCGGCGGCAAGGAGTTCCTGATGCGCGCGGAGCTGGGTCTGCCCTCCGTCAAGGGCGACGACGAGCACGGCGGCGGCATGACGGGCGGCTTCGGCGGCAGCATGGGCGGCACCGGCCAAGGCAAGGCCAAGCGGCCGATCAACGTCAAGTTTGAGATCCCCTATTTCACCACCAGTGGGATCCAAGTACGGTACTTGAAGATCACCGAACCAAAGGTATGTTGTAGCGTCTTACTTTAACCATTATAGACTTCTTGCATAGTTCCCGCTAATCCGATGGCTTCGATAGCTACAATACCCTTCTCTCCCCTGGGTACGATATATAACCCAGTCGGGCGATATCGCCGTCCGCATGCCAGATGTACAATGATGTATAGCGTTTTCCAAACCTCCCACCACCCCCACTTCGCATGTACCGTCTTTTTTTTTTCTGTCTCTTCCTCTTCTAGTCCAAATCAGATCTATTATAAATACTTTTTCCCCTCCTTGCCCATGGATCAGCCCAGTTCGCGACCTCTTTTCATTTCTCTCCGAAGTATGATTTTATATCCCTCCTGCTATGTCTAAGCGGAAGTATTCCGTACTTAGGCTTTGGTAGTGCTGGCTTTGTAGTGTACATCCACATCGTTGTCTCTGCTCTGCCTCTTAGGTCTCAGGGCTCAGGTCTCAGGGCTCAGATGGAGAAGAATCAGCGGAAACGCTAACGGTGTTTGGTTGGAGTAGAGGACATCGTTAATGAGAATCAATCGCATTTGGCTGAGAGCCGGTCAGACATAGGGCTAGTACTGACTAGCGGTACCACCTACTAGTGACTAGTCCCTGGGTTTCCCCACGTGGGAATTCCGCAATCGGTTCAATAGAGGACGATTGGGAGAGAGAGAGAGTGTGTGTGTGTGTGAGGAGGAAAGCGGGCTGGTGATGAGAGGATTACGAGGTATATAGCCCAGGAGTATGTGTATAGGCTATCGAATTCTCTGGATAGTCAGGTATAGGAATGAGTAGTCGGTGACGACTATGCCAAGCATACTTTGCGTGGGCATGGGAGAAGGTCGAAGAGGCGGGAGCTTTTTATTTATAAAGGATTTTTGGGCTGACAAGGCTTGAATACATACACGGATACATACAAAACAGAGGCTGAGGAGATTGACGATGCGGCGCATGCTAATCAGGTTTGGAGATTGAAGGGTATCTTTAAAGGATAGGATGGTGGGGGGGAGGGGGAATTGCATTGTGTGGTTCAATGCACTGAGATTTCTCCGGTCGGGGCCATGGAATTGGAAGCGTGGGAGTTGGCTAGTGGGTGTGGTGTCTAGTTTGCTTGATGGTGCAGCAAGGTTGTTTGGAACGGTGTGGGTTAGAGGATATAGGTGAGGGGGTGGGAGGGGGGGTAGGGAAGTTAGAACCTCCCTTTTTGGCCCCTTTAGACAGGGGGTAGATGCTCCTTGTTATGGTGGATGTGAAGGCGGAGAGCCGCGCATACGCCTCTTCCACATCGGACGGACCGCGTGTCATTGCTGGTGAACCCTTGATGGGGAGGTCAATTTGACCTCTTGGTCGATTGATTTGATGGTAAATCAATCATGCGCCCCGTTGGTCCCGTCGGTCGATTCGACGGTAGGGAGCGGAAATCCATCGCCGTGGCCGGTGGCCGCCGCTTTGGAGAAGCCCTCGCGGGCGAGCATGGTGTTGAGTACGGCGCAGTTGTAGGCCGCTTCGCCGGGGGGCACCACCAAGAAGATGTAGGTGTTGTCCGTGAACCGGCCGAGGAAGACGTTGAACTGCGGGGTCTTGGTGTGCATGACGACGAATCCCGCGGACGCGGGCGTGGTGTGGGTGTTGCGGGCGGCGCAGTGCTTGAAGGCCTTCATGATGTTGGAGAGGCGCTCGTGGCGGTCGTAGATCGGGTTCATGTCGCCGATCTCGGATGACACGGACGTGACGGTGAGGAAGGTGGAGCGCTCGAAGAGGATGACCTCCTCGGCATCCACGCGTTTGGCGAATGCGTGGAGGAACCGCTCGATGACCGTCAGGTTGGGGATGAGCTTGTGGACGATGCCGGCCCAGGCCTTGTAGAGGGACTGGTCCCAGATGCTGCTGCCGAAGGTGTCGATGGAGAAGTGCTCCGACCGGCTGCGGATCATGGCGGAGCGTTCGTCGTAGATCCGTTGCCGGTGCTCGGCCTGAATGAGGTCGAGCTTGTGGACGAGGCAGAAGACGTGGGCGTTGGGGCTGTACTCCTTCAAGGCATTGATGATGGCGTTGTAGGTGTCGAGGTCGCGCTCGACCTCGCGGGACTCAATGTCGAAGACGTAGATGAGGACGGCAACGTCGGAGAAGATGTTGCCTCGTTGGGAAGCGAGGTAGGTCTCCATAAAGGCATCTTGTCTAGAATGAGGATTTTCGGTCAATGGATGGATTATTCACTGCAACGCCCGAGGTGTTGGTTGACCTACCCTCCGCAATCCCAAAGGTTAAGCGTGAGGTTTCCCATGAACTTGACATGACTATGCTCGACATCAATGGTGGCACCCAGGCGTCGGACATCCTTGGCCACGTAGTTGCTGAAGATAATTGATCGCATAGAAGATTTCCCCGAGCCACTCTTCCCCATCAGAAGAACCTTTCTCTTCTTCTTGCGGAGATCCATATTTGGGGAGAGGGGGGGGGGGGTTACTATCCCGTTAACCGTACCCCGCACTTAGAAGAAGGATAGAATCTCAACAGGAGAGATCGGGAATGAGGAGGAGAGAGTGCTAATCAATGGGAGAAAAAAGGTGGTTTTTATCCATCTGAAAGTGGATCTTGCAAGGGGAGATTGGTAAGTGGAGGTAGAGAAGCTACAGAACGAAGGCTCGCTCAAGCAAAGGGCCGGAGGAGGTGGAGGACCAGCCGTCCTCCTCAAGCGTCATCGTTGTTGGGGTCAACAATGTTCCGGAGGCTGCCTTCCAGTCACGTGCAGTTACACGCATCGGGTCATTTCCATCTTAAGCCTGGAGACTCACACGTGGGCTTCCCCTCAAAAGGTAGTCAAGATACATCATAAAGGCTGTACTGTATGTACATACAGTTGTTTATAGGAGGACTCGAGAGTCTCTCTGCGACTTCTTTCAATTCATTCCCCTGTAATGATTGATGTAGAATGTACAGACCAATATCCATGTGTACATGAAAAGTAAAATATCAGAATCCCCCTTAGTAGAAACAAATGTACAGCAGAAGCCAATTAGGTATAACATCCAAGGTGATCCAGTCCAGAATCGACCCGAATGGTGTTCTTCACACACAGAGAGAGGGAGAACAGAAAATATGTAACAAGGCGAAGGAATATCCGGTCATCAAAGTCATAAGCACTTCCACCAGCCGTAAGGTAATCAGCAAACGCGAGCTGGCGGAGTCAGGTATCCAGAAAATCAACGAGGTATGCGATCATTAGAAAACAGTGCCGTCCGAGCGTATCATGATGGGAGGCTCCTTCGTATTGGGCCTGGATACTTCGGCAATTTCGCGACCACCCTAGGGTTGATTGTTAGCATGTTTTCACCTGCATGGGTATTAGACATGGATTTCCAGCTTACCTTCCATGAGCCTGCCTCTAGCATCTGTGCAAGTGTCAACTGGTCTTCTCCTACCAGCCCCAGCTGCCCGTTGACCTCCGACAACAGCTCATCTAGGAAGCCAACAGTGACGGCGCGCCACTCCACCACTACATCATCATCCGTCGAGAAAAGGGGCACAACCTCGACATTTGGCTGTCCTTTGATCTGGGCGTTCTCTCTGTATGCCGTGAGCCCGCGCTCCAGGT
The DNA here is from genome assembly GCA_012184565.1 of Aspergillus floridensis. Lineage (NCBI taxonomy): Eukaryota > Fungi > Ascomycota > Eurotiomycetes > Eurotiales > Aspergillaceae > Aspergillus > Aspergillus floridensis. Next base: position 3,098 of record WOUI01000457.1, on the reverse strand, counting down.
CTTTCTCCTTCAGACTTAGCAGTCCCATATCAATCAGTAGGCCACCGTTCCGATATTCGGGAAGACCCGTCAACAGTTCACTGCCCGCAAAGTGGATCTTCATCAGTTTCGACATGGGAACCATGATGGAGTAGCAGAGCCATTGCGTCAATTTGTGGAACGGGACGATGTTCTCCCAGGGCTGTGCGGGGGGCGACTTGGGTAGATCAGAGCATGGCCATGCGTCTCCGATAGACAGGCCGTCGATCTGCGTTCTCGAGGGGGGCCAGATCGGGGTGAGTCCATCCATGAGCACACTCCAGAGGGTGGTGATAGGAACGATCGGAACGGACGAGGCGAGTGTGGACGGGTGGGAAAGAAGGTAATCTGCGTATCGTAGGTTAGCTGGTATTAGGCAGAAGACGGACCGGTCGGTCTTCGCTTACCTAGCAAGTTTCCGGGTCGCGCATCGACGCCGAAGAAGTCTTGGTTGTTCAAAGCTTCAGAAAGTCGGATCAACAGTCCAGCGCGACCTTGAATGCCTGCAAGCGGGTTTTGCTCCGAGTGTTGCATTCCCTTAGCAAGCACCTCCACAGTAATCTTCTTCAGCCCAGCGCCGTCCACCTGACAGGGTTCTGTGGGGTCGCTGCTGAACAAGCCACTCTTGAACATTTCCAACGTAGCTACTGCCAAGCCTTCACTGCGAGAGTAGATCTTGCCCGACTCCTTGGATTTGTAGGACCATCCGTTCCCTGCGCCCGCATCAAGAAGAACAGAGACGACAAATAGATCGATCAGCCGACGGGTCCGTTCTTGCGCGTCAATAGTACTAGGCCAGGACTGAAGCAATTGGTTGACGCGGGGTCGGCCACCCACGTCAAAGTGCTGCCAGCGTCCATGAGGAGGGATCGCGTCGTAGTCGGGAGCATAGTCTCTCTAGAAGGATCAAGCTTGGTTAGCACCGAATCCCGAGACAAATACGACGGGGCCTCCAAATGCGTGGAATTTCCTCTTACCTTGATGATAGATACAATGTACGAGGCAGTGGCAATGAATTTGCTCATATCAACATCGAAGTGGTTGAGTCTGTTTCTCTTCGCCTTGTTGAGAACGTATGAGCATCTTTCGCGGACGGCGTGGATGCTCCGCAGATAAGCTGCGGGATCCAGGGCTGGATCGGGCGGTTTGGCAATCGGCATCTCTGGTATGGAGGCAGGCAGCCCGCTTCCCTTATACCCAGGGGATCTCAACGATGCACTCGAGGTACGGGCACTGTTGGCGGAGGCAAAGGATTCCTGCTCATCCTTTTCACTCTGGATCGAGTTCTTAGAGTCTTTGCGCTTGAAAAGACCCATGGTGGGCGGAGAGTGTGTTGGTTAGAGTGCCAGGTGGGTGAGCGGGAGGGCGAGATAGATGGATGAAACACAGCGCTCAGAGAAAAGGAAAAATAGTTTGTTTTCCGTGAAGAAGTCGAGGATGGTAAGAACCTAGGAGAAAGAACGATAAAGTTCCAAGGCGAGACTGAACGTCTGGTGTCAGCAGCAGAAGTGCCGAACGCAAAATTGGGCACCCAGAAGAGAAAAAAGGTCGTAAACAGAACGAAGAGATCTGCAGTGGTTGCTCCTTGCGGGCGAGAGTGAGAGGGAAAGAGAAAGAGAGACTGGAGTGACGGAGAGGAAGAAAGGACAGGGCCCTTAGTTTTTACATATGAGTTTACTTTTGGGATCTGGCTAGCTGTCTAGATTTTGCTTTTCTTTTAATCTGAATGTGATTTTTATTTTTGGGGAGGAGGGGGGAAGAGGGTGAATTATTTTTACATGACATTACCATGTTTTCTTGTCATTTCTGTGCCTAGAAAGATTTTTCTGTTGTATTTTTATTTTTGTTTTTATTTTTCCATTTCTTGTTTATTTTTTTTTTTCTGGTTCATTTAGATCAAGGTTAGCAAATGGAGGGGGGAAAAGAGTCAAACTACTAATAATAAGGAGGGGAAGTAATAATAACAATAATAACGACAACAGCAACGACAGTGTAATACAGAGCGGGGGCAGTCGAGGGGAAAGTCGAGCTTAGAGAACATTAGGAAAGGTTAGGAAACTTAGGAACCTTAGGAACCTTAGCAGGGCTACTAAGGCCTCCCTCATTGGCACGAAAAGGACCCGGGTAATTGAGCCACGGCCCTCTCTACGGCGCAGAACCAGTAACCTAGTCGAGTCTCGGAGTCGGGAGGTGGAGAGCTTGGGAGGGGGAGGTTGTTTAAACCGGCTGCATGGCGGATTTTAGTCTCTGATAGAGACAGATGGGTTTTGCTTTCTCTACTCTGTAGTCAGTCTAGTCAGGGGGGGCCATACAGTGCATACTCCATACAGTTAACCAAGGTAAATATAATATAACAGGAGGCAACCACCGATGGTCCATGGAGCTGACTACTGATAGGATAGGTGCCCGGTCTTGTCAATTGTTCAGTCAGACCTAATATTTCTGGCCCCGCAAACCAACTGGTGCTTCTAAAGACCTGAGAAGCTGAGGGGTCAATGAGTTCCTTGAGTTTATAGTGTGATTGATGACCATCGAGGCAACACATCCGAGGCTAGTGATGAGGTCAGAGCCGTCGCAATCTCACCCTGTTCTTTATCTAGAGTCCTAGACTTGTACTTAGTACTTGTAGATTGTAGATTGTGCAGTATGTACTACTGTACTGTGTGCCCTAAACCTCCTGCGATGCATGGCAGCTGCATTCATCTCAGTACTGCATACAGCTGCAATACCGGACTTTGCTGTATTATACAGTACCATTCTCCGCTGGTACCATACCATACCTAATCAATACCTCCTCGTCACTACAGGACCACCCAGTACTCGTACTAACTTACTCAGTTGTCTCCAGCTTACTTTTTCAGGAGTACCATGCGCCCCCCAAGGCAGCTATCAAGTGAGCCACTGTGTTGACTCGTTGAGTGCCAATTTCCCAGGTATGGGGCATCTGCTACGGAAATGGATCCAAGAGGGACCGCAGGACGCAGGTCGAAAAGGCCACCTTCAACCCCCCTCCCCCCCCCCCCCCCCCCCCCCCCCCCCCGCGCCCCCCCCCCCCCCGCCACCGCGCCGCCCCCCCCCCC
>WOUI01000456.1:0-25293 GCA_012184565.1 Aspergillus floridensis | reverse complement strand
CCCCCCCCCCCAGCGCGGCGTGGGTTTCCGCCGTCGGCTACAGGGTTGATACTATATCGGCCCGTTGAGGACCTCGACATCAGTCCGAGGCGCCATGAAGAGTGCTGTGATGCAGCCACGAAGGTCTATATCGACGATCAGAAGAAGGCGTGGGCCGAAGAGGTTCGGCCCCTCGAAGCGCTTTTCAACTTCAAGCTCCATCTTTGCGTCGGATACAAAAGAGGCGGCAGTCCAAGCCGCAGAGATACGAGCAATCGTTGCTCGGAACTACAACGGGGTAGAGTACGTATGCCTTGTTGTTGTTCTTGACTTCAGTGAGCCTGCGAGCTGACATACTGGTTGGAAGGCTCGGAGACTGATTGCGACCACTTCTGGAAAGCTGGCCAAGGCTGTCTATCCGCCCGGGCCTCACTGTGCCTGAGGATGTTGGCACCGTCATCTTAGATAACGGCGACGCACTGCTTGACGCTGGACGATTTCGCAAGCGGAGCGCCTGTGCGGATTCCTCGGTGACGATTTCACTGTTGTGCGTGCACTCCAGGATGCCTGAAGTCAGGCTGACAAATCATCAGCAACACGATCACTTCTCTTCCTGGCTCATGGGAGTGAAACCCAATCCCAAGTGATGAGAGTCGAGATTCCTGGCCTACGGGATTGAAGCCGTCTCGATGACCGAATTTCAGACTGAAATATCTCGGTATGAGCCCCCGTTAGCCCGTGCGACCGCCACCAGCTCAAGAAGGCTTCGCTTGGTCTTTGAAGATATTGACCGAATGATAATGCGGATCAAAGGGCATCCAAAATCGAGCCCGTCAAGGAATGTATCACTGCCCTTTAGGGAGTGGGCAGGGAACTTGCTTGCGATCCCTAGATAATTCTGCCGAGGAATAATCGTGCTCGTATGAGTTCCCCGGCGATGCGGCGAAGAGACTCGATGGACCTGCCGCTGTGCTTTTCAAGGCACAGGTGGAGTTCTTTTCCTTCTTAGTAGTCCACTCGAATGTCGATAGGAGGATCGAGTCCTTCAACGTTCTCTTTGTGAGTGAAGATTGGTTTCAAAGTTCGAGGTTGTCGGGGTTCCGAAATCTCAGGCATGCCCAGAATTGGACATGCCTTGACCAGACGGGAGACTGGTCGGTAGACTCCTATTACCAACCACTCTCCCTGGCTAGCAATGATTACCATTTCAACATCAAAGTGTATCCCTTCGATGGGAGGTCGTCTATCGACTACCAGAGGCTGGACGACGGGGAAAGTTGTGGTCTGTTTTACTATTTATTTAACCTGCATGGCCGAGGACTAGCCGCAGACCATTCGAAATCTTTTCAATATGTACCCGTCAGTGTTCGAAGACTTCATGCAGACTTGGGCTTTCAAGTTGAGATTAGCTGAATCGAGAAATCTCCGCCACGTCCAATTCTGGGCATGCCCTGACCAGACGGGTGAGTGGTTGGCAGACTTCTATCAACAACCACGCTCGCTGGTCAGCAACGATCATCATTTCACCATCGAGGTGTATCCATTCGATGGGCGGTCGTCAATTGATTACCAGAGGCTCGAACATGGAGGGAGCTGTGGTCTTTCCTACTATTGACTTAACCTGTATGACCGGGGTCTGGCTGCGAATTCAGTGGAAACGGCCCTGGCCAAGGTTGAGACTGAAAATGGTCACTCCAAAATGTGGAAGTGTATGCATTTGATGGTCGGGAGTTCTACTGACTATCAATACCTCGACTATGGGCTAATTATTCGCCTTTTTTTTTACTAGTTGTTTGGCCCATGGCATCAAACACAAACTGCGTCTGCTATACTCACTGGAGGTTTAGCTTACAAGCGAATAGTTGACTTGACCCTCGCCAAATCATTACCTTTCCCGAAAGCTCAACTTGCTCTTTTCATTCCTCATCTTCGGCCAATGGTGCCGAAAAAAGGGTCCTGTTTGCAGTGGGCATCGCCGAAGCTACCAACAAGGGACAGCTAAGTCTGCTTTGCCATTGAAGCCGAACCCCCGGCCCCAGTACCACTCATTAACCTGGGCTACATAGTAGTACTAGGTTTAGCGATCGCAGACCAAAATGCCAAGAAACAAGAATTCGAAAGCGAATCGTATTGTGACATGCGGCATGTGCAATATGGAGTTGAAAGGCCATTGTCTTTCTTGCGTTAGGTTGGGACCGGGCTCGTGCAGATGATGATGCGACGTGCTTGCTTGTAGAAGAGAAGACGAAACCCAGCGTCTTGTCTCGCCTCTCAAGAAGCATTACTCATCGGGGAGAAAGGAGTTTAGCCGGGTCATTGACAAGTTTTCTGAGATGGCGGAGGCGAAATTGAGGGAGAAGGAAGCGGGGGGGACAGACCTTGTTGAGGATTTACGTTCACCAGCTAAGCGGAATCGATCCGTGGTAACCTGACTGCGTGGGGAGTAATACGCGAACAGGAAGAATAACGAAGTCTGATGAAGAAGATATGAAGTCGAACCCCCGGCCCTGGTTGGCGGCGCTTACCGCCAGTTGAGATTCTATGTCCACCAGCTAAGCGGACTCGATCCGTGGTATCCTGGATGGGCGAGGAGTATTACACCGATAAGGAAGGATGAGAAGTCGACCCTCCAGCACATGGCGACGGTGCCTTCAGGGAGTGCAGGGTCCTGGCGGGGGAAAGGGTCATTTAAAAGAACTCTTGTCTACGACGGTGGGGCTACGCATGCCAATTTGCAAGAACTTCACGTCTTAAGTCTGCCGGTGGTAAACCATACTTTACCAATCACTACCCCACGGGCTCCCGTGGACCACCTCCTCAAGGCAATCTTGAGCACCGTCTTATCCTTGCCATCTCAACGCCATGGGGCTTGAAAGAAGTCCCACGACCACACATTACATAGGGATCGGAAGGGTGATCAGGGGTAGTAGGGTATTTTTAAGTCGAAGGTATTGCTACATCAGGGTTCTTTACTAAGAAATACTATATGTGTATAATCTGAGACATTGGGATCATATCTGGGTGGGTCATGCATTCAAGCTATCTATCAATCAAGCCAGGGAAATTGGTCTGGTCTTTACAATCGGCCAGATTGTCATTCTGGCCCAGTGGGCATTATACGTGGGCTTTCCTGATTTCTATAGAGACAATCTACTATGATAGCTGATGAGTTTTCTGATCAGACGCTGGTTGGTTACTCTACTTATGAGAAATCAGACCCTCGCGATTATTATTTTGACTCTCCTTTTATTTTGCAGTGGGCCAACTGTTTTTATGTATTCTGATATAGTTTCTTATCCTCGACGACAGTGATGCCAACCAATTTGTACAGCCCCTGCCCAATAGCGAGGCAGGGCTGCTAGTACTGTGGAGAAAATACATCTACATCATATATGCGAATACCAGAAGTGTGGCGACGGCTACTTCCCCCACAGTCTATGAAAATGGAATGCGAATACAGATGAAGGGAACTCGGCTCACAACTGAAGTATGACATGCGATACCCAAAGTCGCGCTGGTAGTCTATGGAACTTTAGAAAAACGAAAACACTCGACCTTGTCTCCTCTTCCCAACAGGCCCTTGCCCATCCACATGTAAACAAGGAAAGCCGACGGAGAGAAGAGAATGAAAAGAGAAGTTACTCCGTGAAATGTCATGATCTCATCAATCTAATCATCAAATTCCATCGGCTTCGTTTTCCCCACAGAGAAGAGCCGAAGGCCAAGGAACACGGGAAAGAGAACATTGGACATGGGAATCTCAAAGCGTCGGGATGGAAATGGTGATAGAAAGAAGAGAAATGCAAGCAAGGAAAAGAAAAGAAAAGAAAATATCCATTGTCATCTTCCGAATTCTTCAGTGCAAACGCCATCGCAAGTGTCAATGTCATCACATGAGAAACACAAAAACAAAACCGAGCAACAGCACCAGGGCAGAAACCCCCCACATGGTATCATAAGCGAATCTCAGAAAGCCCCAGCGCATCATCATCATGCATCTACTACTGTCTCTCTCCCGGAAGGGTTTACTGAGAGGCGCACTGCACGCGCTCAGCACCAGGAGGAACATCATCGTCATCCTCGTCCATGGAGTTGGCAGCTCCATGGGCGCGCGCCTGGGAGTAATCGCTGCCGTCAATGTCTTCAATCTCGAAGTCCTCAACCATGGCATCAGCCGCGGGCTTGGGCTGCTCCAAGCGGGGAGGCAGGACCTGTTCGAGCAGCTCGAGGTTCTTGAGCTGGTCCTTCTCAGGGAACTTGACGTCGAACTGGATGTAAAGGTTGCCGAAGTCGTGGTGGCGGTAGGAAGGCATACCCTGGCCCTTGATGACCTTGATAGCACCTACGGAGTATGTCAATTAAGGAGCCGGACAACGGGCTAAGCTGGGAATACTAACCAGGAGTGATAACCTCGCCAGGGGCGATGTTGACGGTCAACCAGCGCTCATCCAAGTGCTCGATGTTGATGGTGCCACCGGCGAGAGCGGTGAGCAGGTCGATCTCAGCCTGGTAGAAGAGGTCGTCATCCTTGCGCTGGAAGCGAGGGTGCGGCTTCTGCTCGATCTCAAAGACAACATCACCGGGCATAACGCCGGGCATCTGGTCACCCTCACCGCGGAACTCGATCTTCTGTCCGTTCTTGACACCCTTGTCCACGTGGACGTGGAGGACCTTACGCTCGACCACGGTCTTCTTGCCGTTACACTTCTTGCAGCGATCCTTATCGCGGATGATCTCGCCCTCGCCGTTACAGTCGGGGCAGACGGTCTGGAAGCGCTGGATCATGGGACCCATCTGGCGCATCATCGTCTTCATACCGCTGCCGTTACAGCCCGTGCAGGACTTAACAGCACCCTCCTTACCACCGCGACCGTCACAGCCCGCGCAGATGACGGACTTCTGCAGAGCCAGCTTCGACACTTTACCGCGGTAGATGTCCTCCAGGTTGACCTTGTGCACGTGGTGGATAGTGCGGGCTTTCTTGGGGCCCTGGTCGCGCATGCCGCCGCCGAACATGCCTCCGAAACCACCACCACCGCCGCCGAAGAACTGGGCGAACAGATCCTCAGCGCCCATACCACCGCCGGCACCGCCATGCTCGAGACCCTCCTCGCCGAGCTGGTCGTAGAGGGAACGCTTCTGAGGGTCGGACAGGACCTCGTAAGCGTGGGACAACTCCTTGAACTTCTCGGCAGCTTCAGGGTTGTTGGTGTTCTTGTCTGTCGATGTAGGAACACTGATTAGTGCACCGAACGAGGTAACTGGCGCATTCGCGACTGTGGAAGCACATACCAGGGTGATACTTCAAAGCACCCTTCTTGTAGGCAGTCTTAAGTTGGGCCTCAGTGGCCGTGGGGGCGACCTGTCCGTCTCACTGTCAATCCGCAAGTTTCACATCAAAACTCAAATTTGCAGAAAAACCTACCCCGAGGGTGTCGTAGAACTTGGTTTCCTTGACCATTTTGATCTAAATCTGAGAATTTAAGGGGACGGAAGAGGGGGTAACGAGTGATATCGAAATCAAAGAACTTTTCGGAGGAAAGTGAAAGGCGAGAGAGATTCAGTCGGCAAGTCTACAGCTGAGGGTATTGAAAAAAGCGACGAAGGGCGAATACGGGGATCAGAAGCGCCGGTTTTCGAGCAAGGAAGCGCGCACAGCGACGAGAAGTGAAGAGAGGGGTTGGATAAGGGTGAGAGAAAGCGGAGGAGAAGACGAGAGGAGAGGAGAGGAGAGGAGAGAAAGTGGGATTAGAAAGTTGTTGAACAGAGAGACAAGACAACTCGTTCGGGATTATCAAAGCCAGCCAAGGGAGCAACAGCAAGCCTCAGGCGGCGAAAGAAAAGAGGCGGAGTTTGGTCACTGGTAAATTACCGGTAACAGGCACCAAGTTTGCCAAGCGTTGCGGACGATCTCAAGGATTTTGGTACCGGAGATACGATGTGGCGAAAGTCCGGAAGTATAGAAAATTATGAAAAAAATTACTTTAGTATTAGGAAGATGAGGGGGATTGAACTGAGAAAGAAACTAGAAAGATAGACAACGTAACCATTCTTTTTCCAGACCAGACGCAACCAGGCTGCTTTTGAACCGATTGAGAGGGCGAGAATAGTGAGTAGGTGTCTTATCCTCAGACTGAATGATGATGTTCTCGTTGTTTCGACTGCCCCGTCATCCGCCGCTTTGCTGGCCCGAGCGCGCCTGGAAGAGTTTCCATGGCTTTCGGTCTTCTTCCATCGCTTTCCATCACTTTCGATTCCTTTCTGCGGTCGCAATCGAGGCTGTCCAGGTTGGTAATCTATTCTTCTATACTTCAGCTCCCAACTTTACACGTCTTTTCATGTGAAAATTGTCCGACTTGATCATCAAAAGGATGCTCAATTTTAAAATTAGATTGTAATCCAAAGGGACTGACAAATAGTTCTCACAACCAAGAATATTATCATTAACCAGTATCCGTACTGTATGTTTGCAGGAAATTGGAAGGCCAGTTTAACGACCTACCACACCGCTGAGCCAGGAGCCAATCATGTGGGGACCGGATGCTGGTTGTCAGGCAGAAAAGTCTAAATGAAATGCCCGGGCCGACTGTGGCGCTACCGCCACCTCAGGCTCACCACAACACAGCCTGGATTCTGCCTGGTTGCGGGGGGGGGCTATTCTAGATCGGGGAATATACCTGCCAGTTAGGGCTCAATGCTTAACTCCTTCTCTACAAGAGGATAGCACATTTCCTACTACCTTGTAGATGGAAGGTTGAAAGACTGGTCTTGTACTCTACCACTTGTGCTCAGCCTTCCAACCTCAGATGATACATCCTATCACTCGCTTGCACACTACCATGTGAACTTGCGCGAGGCTACGTCTTCAAGCAACCCCCATAACACGATTGGAGAATTGTCACGCATTATACGCTACGCCAACCCCGACTATCTAGATACAAAATGCAAACAAGAGACTCGTGAGCCCCTTGCCGCTTCCACATATGCTCATGTACAATTCTAGAACAGAACAGAAAGAAAGAAAGAAAGAAAGAAAAAAAAAAAAAACTTGACGGCGTAAGGCGCTTACCCCATCTACTTCCTCCCCCACTTCTTCACGCGGAACACATAGTAAAGAGCAATGGCCGCCGCGACGTTGAATCCCCAATAACACCAGAAGATGCCATAGTTCCGCCATCTCTCATCCCAGTAGATCCACCGGAGCGCCAGATACTGGTCCGCGGAGGACATGGAGCAATACTCGCAGCCCGCGGTGGCGTTGGAGTTGTACAGCTGACCCCCCGCGGCGGAGACGTAGCGATCCAGATACTGGCCGCAGGTCTGGCCGGCGGGCGGGTCGAAGACACTCAGCTCCGCGGCGTTGCACTCCACCGAGCGGCCGTGGAGAATGGTGCTGCTCATGCCGCCGATGTAGTAGGTGAACGGGGAGACGCGGTACATGAAGATCCAGAAGCCGGGGAGATCACCGGGGGGCTGCATGACGCCATTGAAGATGAAGGAGAAACCGAACATCAGAGTGGCCAGCATGGCGGCGAGGGTGGGCTCGCCGATCGCGCAGACGACCAACTGGGCCATGCTGGATGCATAGATGAAGAACTGGACGATGAACAGCAGGGCGAGGCCACGCCGCTCGGCGTCCTGGCCGGTACCAATCACCGTCCAGTAATAGCAGGCCCAGGAGCAGATGCCCAGAACAATCTGCCAAGGTATCTCGACGAGCACCTGTGAGATGATGAACACCTTCCACGAATAGACTCGCGAGGGTCGCTCGCGGACCTCGTAGAGAGCACGCTGCCGGACGAACTTGGGCATGATCTGGTTGACTAGGGTGTTGAAAATCGTGCAGAGCAGGAAGATACTGAAGAGAGTGTTCTGGAACCCCTGCTGCGTGTTGTTGGACTTGAAGAAGGAGAAACCGATGAAGAGACCGGAGATGATGCCGAGCACGTACTTCGAGAATAGGTACTCGGGCTGGCGGTAGTACTGCTGGAAAACTCGCTGCAGGACGTAGTAGAGCTGGCTGGTCAGCGGCATCGCGAACTCCGCGTCGCTGTCATCACCGGGGTGCGTCTGGGGCTCCGGCTGTTGCTGGGCATCCTGGAGCCGGGTGACCTCGGCGTGGACCGCCTTGAACTCGGGGCTGTCGTTCCAGACCTGCACCCAATCCGGTCCCTTGGTGTTATCCCCAGAGACAATTTCGAGAATGTATTCAGCCGGGTTCTCCAGGTCGCCGCAGGTTCGACCGCCGTTGCGTTCGAAGTAGTCGAGTAGGATCTGGGAGTTCGGACCGATATCACCAAAGTAGACGGTTCGGCCTCCCTTGGCGAGGAAGAGCAGGCGATCAAATGTCTGGAAAAGCAGGGCACTCGGTTGATGGATCGTAGCCAGCACTGCTTGTCCGTGGTCCGCCAGTCGTCGCAGAAGCGAGCAGATGGTCCAGGAGCTCTGAGAATCCAAACCGCTGGTGGGCTCATCCAGGAAGATCAGAAGCGTCGGCTTGGCTGCCAACTCAACACCGATACTGAGTAGTTTTCTTTGTTCCACGTTCAAGCCCTCGCCCAGTGAGCCTACCACAGCCTCGGCAAAGTCTTGCATGCGCAAGATCTTGATGACTTCTTCCACGTACTCGAACTTCTCTTCCTTAGGCACAGACCGGGGCTGGCGAAGCATCGCGCTGAAACGGAGGGCTTCACGAACGGTGGTGGTTTCTAGGTGAAGATCCTGCTGCTGCACGTAACCGGTTCTCCGGGGGAAATTGGCCGCCAGCGGTCGCCCGTTGACCACAACATCACCGGTCACCACGCCGATGGAGACTCTTTGAGCAAGAACATCCAGAAGGGTGGTTTTACCGGCGCCCGAAACACCCATCAGTGCCGTTAATGTGCCAGGCTTGACCCATCCGTTGACGTTGTCCAGAAGCCGTCGTGTACCCTCTTTGACCGGGATGTCGTAGTTGAGGGCTTTCCATGAGAGGATGTCCGTTTGCTCAGGAAGATGAATGACTTCGTCCTCGTTGCTTTGTAATTCCGGCTTCAGGGGAACTGCCTTACCACCTTCCACTTCCCCCGAGGCGGCCAAAAACTGAGGGACGTGACCCGGGCGGAAAACCAGAGTCTCTGCCTTGGATGACTCGCCGGTGTTAATTTCCGAGAAGAACAAGCAGGTGCAGGTGAAGAAGATCATAAAGGCGAGAAGAATACCGAAATTCCTCCAGATGTGGGAGTAGTAATACTCGTAATTTTGTTCAATAAAGGCATCGCCGGAAACGTAGCGTTCGCCAGCTACGGCTCCCACGGCTGAACAGATGAATGAAGACCCCGTACCATAGCTTGGGATCACCGATGCACAAGGGAAGTTCCGCCCATGAAACTCATTAGACACCAATGCCTCAAAGGCATAGAAGATCGGGTTGATCCAGCGAATCCAAGAGAGCCATGGGTGCATGTAGGGTTGCGGTAGGGTGAAGCCGGTATAGACCACGATGCAAAGAATCATCACACCTGCCATTGCCATGGCTTGCGTAACCGTCTTGGTGGCTGCAGCTAATGTCCGGAAGATTCCCGACATCGTCAGGATCGCCATAATGAGAAACAGGTAGTAGATGAAGAACTGTGACGGTTCCCGGCGCAGGTTGGTCATAAAGTAGAGGACGATACAAAAGACGGAGCAGCGCATCAATTTGATTGGTAGGTCCATGATTATGCTGGCGAGGGATTCGGCAAATGGGTGGACAAACGCATAGCCTGCCTGCTTCGAGGCAATCGGCCTCTGGCTGTATAGTTGCATGATCTCATTCATCGTAACCAAAGCATTCATGAGGACGGAAAAATACAAGACAGCGCCTTTCTGGAAGAAAGCGGTGGTTGTGTTAGGCGAGTTGTAGAAGATGGATCCAATAACCAGAGACAGGATAACTTGAACGATGACGGTGGACATTGCCGTGGGAAGATCATTGCGGAGTCGCTGAAATGCTCTGCGCAGACAGAGACGCACCTGCATCGGGACGGATAGAAGGTATGGACTTTGAGCTCTGGTATGGCGCGCTTGCCGCTCTTCGTGGTGTTGCTTGAACTCTCTAGCTTCGTCGGCGTCGACTGGGTGGTCGCGTTGATATTGCTCTATCTGAGCGCAGAGCTCTTTGTATTCGGGGCTGCGCTTCCAATAGTCGGCGAATTCCTGAGGGGTGCGAGGGACCTTGTCGACCATGTCTGGACGTGCCCTGCGTTCCCCAGGGTTAGTGATGGACGTGAGAAAATCGCCACTAACTTGACGTTCTGGCAGCTCCCATCCCATCTCCTGGAAGAAGGCCACAGCGCGATCACTAGGGCCGTAGTAGATCTCGTAGCCTTCATATAGAAGGACGACCTTATCGAACAGGTCGTACATCGACTGAGATGCCTGATAGGCGGCAACCGCATGGCACGACTGTCCAATGTCGGCAGAAAGGCGTAAGGACTTGATGAGCTTCAGGGCAGACGCGGAATCCAAGCCGCGAGTGCTGTTGTCCCAGGCTCCGATCCGACTCCGAGAAAGGAACATTTCAGCGATACTGACTCGCTTGCGCTCGCCACCACTAACTCCTCGAATGAAGTTGTCTCCAACCTTGGTGTTGATGGTTTGGGTGAGGCCGAACACCGAAAGAACGACTTGGGTGAGCGTGTCGACATACTCTTCGCGCGTAATACCTTCGAGGCGTCGTTGAGGCGTACGCGCATAAGCCGCAAATGAGAGGGTCTGGCCAACTGTCAGATGGGGGAAGTGCTGGTCAACCTCCCCGTTGTAGGCGACTTCGCCACGATGATGCTTGATCATGTCATCGTATGCCAGTCCCTGGAACTGGATTTTGCTTTGAGGTTCAAGAGTCAGCCCCCCGAGATGTCCACAAAGAGTCTTCAGAAAGGTCGAACAGCCACTTCCTGGACGACCAAGTACCAGAAGCAGCTCACCACTCTGAAGTAGCCCGTCAAAGTTGTGAAGGATCTGGCGTGGGGGAGGCGACCGTTGTCCCGAAAGAAGTCGGGAGATTCGACGGAAAGGGGTCGTCAGCTGCGTGAGAAGTGTTTCCTGGAGTCGTAGTGCCGAACCCGAACCGGAGATACACAGGTTGGAGAAGACAACGCCCTGAGTTTGTGGTGTGATTCCTGCCTGACTATTTGCCCTCAGAACCATTGCTGCCCATCGTCGATGGTCAAATTCCGGATTCGTGGGATCCAATCGGGGGTCGTTCTTTTCGTCAAGGGTCGCAGTGTGTGAGAGCGTCCGGCCATGTCGACTCGAAGCGATTCGTGTGAGATTTTGAAGCTCCTCCTGCTCGTCTTCAGATGTTAATGATACGCTCGAGTCCGACCGATGGTCGCCGAGCACATCTCCGACTTTCTGCATGGCGCCGCCGGATATGATAATAAACTCGCTTGGACAATCAGTTGATGTTCAGAGGATAGGGCCTCTGAGCCTGAGTGGTTGTGGCCTATGTTGCCCTGGAAATAAGGTTGTACGAAAGCGAACTGATTAATAGAAACCAGTGAATCCAAAGGTGGATGACTGTATATCAGGAAGGAGAATTAGTTAAGTATGATTTGCCCCTTCCCCTCTCAAGCTGCGTTCATCGGTCTCATATTAAAAGGCTTCCAAGCGGAGACGTCGGCAAAGCGCAGACCGCAGCCCGAGACTGAACTATTGGTCCTATTCATCATAGTTTTATGGTTATGCCTCGAACCCGGAAGGAGATGAAGCCGGCCCCACGAGATGGAGACGGCTATTCTAGAATGCATTGGCCCAGGCGCCCCCGAGTCGCCATGCACAACTAGAGGTCTGAGTACAAGTTTTAGGCACAGCGCCTGGGAAACGGAGATAGTAGATCGGTCCCGAGCCCCGTGGCAGCAATCCCGTTGGTATGACCAAATTTTGCACTCAGGAGCGGAGCCACTTCGCCTTGTTGGCACGCCGGTATTCGCGGTTTAGAGGCCAGGCTCACTTAAAGTTTGTCTGACTCCGACTGTCACCCCCTGCAAGTGCTCGATTCAAAGCTTGACTTTGGAGAATTTCCATGCCTTTTTCCCCCTCGCCACATCCGTCAGATTCGGTCTGACGCGCCACAAGGCTCGAGATTGAGGCCCAAGCAATAATTGAACCAATCCAGAGGAAGAACTTTGTTGCACTTTCGGCGCTGATTCATCGCGCTGGTTTATCGGTACCGTGAGATGATCTTCAGCACAGCAATTATGCAGTCGCTGGGGCAGTCGGCGAAACGGAATTCTTAGCGCCGACATCGCGGCGCGCCCGCTGCCCGATGACCGATGGTGGGTTCACGATTGTCATTTTAAGAAGTCTCGAGGTTAGTACCGTGGTACATCGTTTCACATTTCAGGTCCAACTCCCTCATGAATGGAAACATTCGAGGGGCCAGGGGAAGCTCGTCGGTCATTGCAGACACACAGCGTTATCTCCGTCCGACGTGTCAAAAGATGGGGACTGCTTGTCATCATGTGATCTCGAGGCGACAAGATATGCATATAAGTTACCCTCACTGTGGGAACTGATTCATCGATAAGCTATTGCTTCTGCGGCATGGTATGTAGAAGAACCGTTGAAGTCCGTCTAGGAAGTCAATGCCAGGCGAATCGTTCTTTGTAGGCAGGTGGAATTGCCAATCCATCCGAATTTCAAGGCAGCTAGCTGTCTTCAGATCAAGGCGAAGCCCCTCAATGACAGACACTCAGGGGTCAAACTCATCTCCAGCAACAAAGTTTCATGATCGAATAAGTCAAAAGTCTAGAATCATGGCCACAAATTCGAGTCATAGTCACCATAGCCTGGAACCCATACTCAATTTAAGTATGCTCCATAACCCGGGGAGATCATGGATTGGAAAGGAGGGAATCCCATTCGCGCTGCTGCCCATGAAGGGAAAAAGAGATTCAAACAACGCAAACAGAGCTTCGTCCCGGCCCCGGCACCCCCCCTCAACCCCCCCGGCCCGGAATGGAAAGCGGTGAAGCCCACCATGCAGCCTAGTAGCTAAAAAAAAAAACCACCTCAAACTTGACTCACTCTTTTCCTTTTTTCTTCTTCTCTCCAGGCGCCATCCTTACCAATGCTGCGTTTCTTTGCTACACACGACGAGATCCCCATCTCGTCTTTTTTTTCTCGGTTCTTGGCCTATTCTCGCGAATCAGCCTCCCGAGAAGAAATTTACCCTGCAAATGAGAAATTCGGAGGAATCTTCACCCAACCACCCGCTTCCCCCTCTTCTTCACGAAGAGGACAAGCCGGTACTGCCCGCAAGGGCCTGGTGTGATATGCACCTGCAACTGGCATCAGAAACATCGGGGGAGTGAAGGGAGCCAGAAAACTGGCCCCCTTTCGCTCGTTTCCCCATGGGAGAGTCGTTGCGAAGATTGTGTGCCACCGGTGACACTTTAGTGCAATACGCAGCATGCTCGGGTTTCTTTTCTTCACCTCTTTTGAGGGAAGGACTGGGACTGGGTATAATTCGATTCCGATTATTCTGGTAGGGATGGCGCTTCACCCCTCTTTTTTTCCCAGGTCAGTTTTATCACCCCCGCTCCCACCTGTCTGTTGGGCGATTGTTATATCGCTCAGTGGGAGACTGGAAAGTGCTTTTTGAAGCCCCGCTAATTGTTGGGTTTGGTGCTTGCATGGTGCATTTCTTTGCAAGCCTCTTAGGGTTTCGGGCTCTTGGTGTCGGTGCTTGTGGTTGCTGAGTGCAACTCAGGCCAAGGAGGAGAATGAGTGAACTGGAGACCTGGGATATCGTAGCATTCAAGAGCTCATACTAGAAATTCTCAATACAGTATTCTAGGTCTCAACGCAGCTTTCCCAGCTTGTAAAACAACAATGTAGAAATCGGCATCTTGGTGTGTCCAATTACCAGAATACTCAATTTCCCTTATAAACCAATTGAATTTTGAACAATTGAAACGCTTGATATCTAACAGGATATTATAATCGAAGTGAACCTTGACCCCGTGCACACAATCAAGGGATATTTTCTGGTGGTGCGGTGTGTCAATGGAAACGAAATAGAAATGGAAATCGTGGCCTCCCCGTTGCTCCCTCTTTTATCATGATGGCATTCGTTGCTCTTCGCAATCATTAGTCTACTCCTCGTCACCAATCTGTGCGCACAAATTAGTTAGCGAGGCAAGTCAAATGAGCATCCAGCGTAGAGACAAACCTTAGGAGCAAGATAAAATCTGAGATGGCCGCTTCCCAGACCATACTCGACGAGGAGGGGTACCTCCTGCGACAAGCACAAAGTCACCTTGTTGGACAGGTTGGTAGCCTTGCAGAAGTTGACGAGGTACTTGAGAGAGAAAGTGAGGGCGACGGGCTCACTGAGAGCAATGGAGACGCTCTGCTCAGGCTTGTCGACGTTGCTGTGTTGACGGACAGTGACAGAGCCGCTTCCAATGTCACCCTGGCAGGAGAACTTGACACCCTCCTTCGTGGCCTCAATAACGACTGTGGAAAGGTCAGCTCAACCCAGCAACTACTCGCTGTTCTCGATGCTGTTCCGCATCGTTGTGTAAGGAAACATACCGGACTCGGAAAGAGCCATCAGGTCTCTGCAGATGCGCTGGAATTCGGCTGCCGGCATCTCAACCGTAGCAGCGTACTCTGTCTCGGGAATGGCCAGGTGTTCTTGATCGATGTCCATCAACTTGATATCGTACTCGCTCAGTCTGTCGGTCTCGGCACTCTCGAACATCAGGTTGACGGCATCGGGAGAATCCTCGGCCTTGAGGGTAAGAATATCTTCGTTTTGAGCAGCCCGCAGGACCTTGGTCAGGGAAACCAGGTTGATACCAAGGGCAATGTTACGGTCGCAGCGGTAGGGAGAAAATCCTTCAGCCTTGAGCAACATGGAAACGAGGGCAACATGGGAGTTATCCATGGCCTGTAGAGAGATCCCGGAGTCATTGCAATCGAAGTTGCAGTCCTGCACGAGATCCTTGATCGCGTCGACGACCTGGACAAGCTGATCTTAGCGACGGGGCGGGGTTATTTGTGGGATTCAATGGCGAAAGTACGTACGCGCTTGAGAAGACTAGCTTGTTCGAGGCGAGCTTCCAACACTGTGAAGAGTTAAAATCGCAGTCGAGAGAAAGATTGAAGCTTTGGTAAGGCATACTCTTGATGTGTAGTGGCGGTGTGGTAAGTGTAGGGACTAATTAAGATGAGCTTGATGGTAGGAATGTTCTGGGTAAAGGTAATTAGATCAGTGGCTGTGATAAGACGAGAATGCGGTGATCAAGAAATTGTGAGAAGTGGCGTACAGAGAGAGAAGTCGAGAGTTCTGTTGAGTGTGTCTTAAGTTGGAGAGAAATTGGCTAAAGGAGCAGAAAGTGCAGCAAGGTCGCGTCCGCGGGTTTCTTATTCCTACTAGTGGGGGGAGGCACGCGTTCGGGTCGCGTCATACCACAGGCTGATATGACCAGTTACGGTTAGCTTTTAGGCCTGAGGCAGGAATGGCTTTGAATCAGCACCAATCCCCGCCTCATATACCCAGTCTAAATGAAAGGTAAGACTGCAAGTGGCATCTGAATGGAGTGAAATTGCGATTTGTTGTGCTAAATATTTAGTACGATATATACCAACCTTGCCCTAATTATGATCGATTGATTGATGTGACAAGATATGTACAAGGCAATTTCTTCTTGACAAATGAGATAAACTGGCGACAGCCAGTAGTGATAGGTGCAATCGCAGAACAGTACAGAGTAAGAATATGCAGGCGAAGAAGAGTAAACGATAGTGTACAGTTGAAAAAGAAGAGAGAGAAATTAAGCCCTGCAACGCTTCGAATAAAGTAGATAATGCAGAGAAACAGCGAAAAAGAATGCAACACCGCCCAAGCGCCTTTGACACCAGTCCACTCTATACATTTTTGGGTATCAATTGCATGATTTGCTGGCTAAGTTCGGATTCGAGTCGAGACCGAAGCAAGACTCTGAAGAGAAAAATATGTGCGAGGATCGAAGGAGGAAAAGACGACTGAGGTCTGATAGAGCAGTCGTAAGAGATAGGTAAGTGCGGATTGCCAGTCAGATGCTCGTAACACGCTTCGCATACATAGTGCGGGGTCTTTGCTTGATGACCATCTCAAGCTCCTTCAGCATGTTTGTGTTTGCATCAGCACGATCTCGTAGAGCGGCTTGCCGTGCCCTGTCTTCTTTGACACGGGCGATGCGCTCTTCTCTGGTCATGGATGCCCTTTTATTGCGAGGCGGAAGAGCAATTGCTTCAAAGATCTCCTCTGCGTCATCTGCATTGTGGATGATGAATGAATCGGGCCTTTCTCCGTTCAAAGCCCTGAGTGCATCTGCCGGGCTGCCTTCAACAGCCGTGGAGCCCCCAAGGCTAGGGGTAGGCGACAAAGGGATTTTGAAACCACTCGTAGGCCGCGAGTAGTCTGTGTTGGGTTGTCTGTCCGGTGCACTTGCCAGGGCTGACTTGCCCGCCTCCCATTCCTGAAGCAGACCCTTGATGTCTGCACCGATAGATTCATATTGAGGCACGAGGGTTGCCTCAAACTCGCTTGAGTTCGGCCGTTCAAGATTTGCGCTCGATGCCTCTCTGAGAATATGCATTTTTGCGTGAAGTGCCCGAATCCCTTGGGAAAGGGAGTTGATCCGACGGTACTGTGCACGAAGGTTGTCCTTGTTAGGCGAGGCGGTTGGTAAAGGAGAAGGAGGAATAGCATCGGCTAGAGCGATGAAAAGATTAGCTTCAGAGCAAGCATTATACCACGGGCACGCTTACCATCTTCTTCGTTCAGAATACTGGTCATTTTGTGGGTATTTTCCCCGGTCACGCTGGCCAGGTCGCGCATCTGTTCGACAGCAGCGGTCCATCTCGCAATATCAGACCCACCACCATCGGCCCCAAGGGCGAGAAGACAACAGAGAATGCTCTTTCTCACGACATAGAGTCTTCCGAATAGCGTCCGCAGCGCACGCAGAGAGTATTGGTCCTCGGTCGCTCGGTCCTGGTATAATCCTTGTGCCTCCACAAGCTCTTCCTCAGAAATGTCATAGATGTCGTGATATTTGGCCAGGTTTGCGTCATCGGTAAGAGGCTGTAAGGTCTGTTGTGCTTGGAGGTATCGACCTAGCATAGAGTGGAAGGATTCGGATACGGTGCGACGCAGTCTCAAGCATCGTCGTGTTTGCGTCTGGTCTTCAAGTCTGCTGATGGGGGGCAAAGGTGTGCTTCTATGGAGGAGGTCAATCAAGGCCAGTATAGGAGCAAAAGGAGACGGTCACCTACATGCGGTAGCCTCTCGAGACCAGCTCAACTTCCTGTATAAACACGACCGATGCCGATGCAGCAGAGTCGAATCCCTGAGCATTGCCTATAAATGTCGCTGCCGCATCTACAGCTTGGTGTCGCAGATACTTCAACCACTGCCTTTTCGCGAATGCGAAATAGAATACTCCAATGACTGGGACCAATACCAGCAGCACCCCGACCTTCCATAGACTGAGTCCCGATGCGGGTTTCGAACGGCCCCATTGTATCAACCAAGCAACAGAAAAAGATGTCGACGCAGTCACAAGTGCCCCTTGTAAGCCAAAGGTCGCGGAAATTGAGGGAAGATCGGCAGGTCGTGCAGCAGAGAATACATCCGCGGCTGATGTATAGGAAGGCGCACTGTGCTCGTTCAACAACTGAGACGCGACGATAACATAACCGAATTGTTCAAGGAATCGCTCGTTGTCGTTTCGTCCAACGCGCGAGTTCAAGGCCGACTGCAGGGAAAGGATTCGGGTTAGAAGTGTTTTCGGCGCAGAGAAACTCATGAATAAGCTATGGCGTCATACCGTGCAGGCATCATAGAGTTTACCCAGAGTTGCCCTCTGTCGCAAGACCTTCTGATCAAGTGGTTTGGGAAGTTTATTCCGAATGCGCTCCTGGAACTTTGAAGCCCCTCGTGGGGCGAAATCCGCCGCGGTGGAATCGGAGAAATCGTCGCTATGCTCGGTCTCCTGAACCGGCCAGTTTGCATCGTGCTCACCCTCCCCTGATTTGACAACGAATAAGACCTTGGAATTCCCACGAGGTGGCTTGTGATCAAACTCACCTTGGAGATATTCAGCCAAAGGCGAGTTCTCATAGACAAGAGCTTCCATGATCGGTAAGCATGCCGGAAACGCGAAGCGGGTGAGTTGGAGCGAAGCGACGGTTGAACCGGGAGGAAACGCAGGTTTGGTGTCTCGAATACAGATAGGTACAGTGTATCTCCAGAATGACCAGCGGGTAAGAAAATGTGATTATTGCAAGCCCATCTCCGCGACAATCCAATGGGGCGCGTGGTAAAGTCGAAGGAGAGGGAGTCAGGCAGAAGAGTATTGAATAATGATCAGTGGAATCCGGTCGGGGGCGAGAGATTGGGGAGGGGATGGGAGGAAAGGAAAGGAAACGGGAAATGAGCGTGAACGGCACTAGCTATTGGAAGTGGTGGAAATCGAGGCGTGTAAGGGAGGCTGAGTGGATACTTTCAAGAGGAACAGGAATAGACCGGATGACCGGTGCACTTTTAATGACGGAGGAAGATATACATAGCACGGATTACCCCTGGCAGATGGAGACCCGGAAGTTGGAACAGTGCACTGTGCAGAGGTGCAGGTACGGAGTTGGCATTGCCTAAGAGGCCAAGAGGGCCACGTTGGAGGATCAGACCATGTGTTGTGAGTGAGAAGTGCCTGCTAGTCTGGGGAAACTCGACCGCTGAGCTCTTTTGTGCACGCAACTAAGGATTTAGGCGCCCCCCCCCCACACCACCGATTGATGCTCTGCACGCACAAGAGGTCGATCCGGCCGATTTTGGTTGGTAGTCTTTTTCGTTTTCGTGTCTTTTATTTTCCTTTATTTCTTTTCCCTTCCTATTTCTCATGGAGATGAGGCTGTTGACCCTGCGCAGCATTTATCCTACCGGAGTTGAATGCAATCTCAGCTTGTGAACGACTAGGTAATGAGTACAAGCAACCCCCTGACCGAGGCTCGGAGCTTTGATATGCAAGTTATCAGTCCGGCGTTGGAATTCAGCTGCCAATATATTATTCCCTTGGGCCTATTGGTATACTTGTTTCATATCGCTCAAATCGAGAGGTAGTTCGCGGAAGCCGCCGGCTATAACTATGGTCCATCAACTAGCGACAGTAATGGTCATATTCGAGTCGCCTAGCGTTGACATAAGAGTGGCCTATTCGCAATCCATACTCCCCTATTATAGTCAGGTCAAGGCGTATGCGAAGTGCTCAACAATTTTTCATCATCCAGCAAGACTGACAAGGTCGCCATCTTCGCCAGGAACATTGAACTTGATCACCATCTCTCTAGAGTTTCGAACCATAACATACTTTCAGGGGGTGTGGTGTAGTGAGACACAGAGCACGAAAATGGTCATCTGGTTTTTTAATAACCTCGGCAACCAACTGTTCTTCTATAAGGGCACCATACGTTGAGATTATAATCGCCATTGCCTTGCTCAACGCACATGCATGCGAAGGTTCATAGGTGATAACTACCTTCTAGTCCTGGCTGGACCCGACTTGCACAGGGCTCACCCCCTTCCCCGGAATGATGCACATGCACCTTGACGTATCCTTGCATTCTTAACCTTAATAATCCTCAATGTATCTCACCAGTCGGGATCATATTACCAAGTTGCCTGAGAATCAAGCTAGGTTGAACTGTCATGAGTTGCGCAACCCCTAGTAACCGTGTTGGTCTCGTTCATACGCTTCCTTGCGAGGAATTTGGTTGACGGAGGAATCGTCTTGTCGATGAAGTGCCGTCTTTAGCGAGTCACGTACAAGAGAATTTTTTGTACAGTACTATTGAAGATAGGTGCGTACTATGAAATCGGCTGCATGACATAGTAGAGGGCTGGATGAAGTGTGTCACTTTTGATGCCTCAGGTGTCTAATCGCGTTGCGCCGGCAACTCACCTATCAACACCGCGTCTCCATACCTCACATCCAGACCCATCTCGTCCCAAACTTCATTGGATTAGCTTTACTATTCGCCTCCTAAGTAGGGAGTCCGCCATGCTCTTAGAGGTGTAATCGCAAAGTTTCTACTAACATTTACTTCCTCCACTCAACACGTTACCCATCGACGCAAGGCTACTACCATGTATTTCCGCGATCAAGCATGTTAAGCCGGCAAAATTCTTAGAGCGGTTCCGAAAGTGACTTCAATCTATCACTGCCATTAATACGACTCAACTCAGAAACAACGAGTATCTTATCTCCTCCCTTTGAATAACAAGATGTCAAGCTACATCTATGATGCCGTAACCCCCTGTCCCTCGCGACAGGGGACTTCGGGGCTCAATCGAAGCAGCATCAGGGGCTCGCTCGATGGTCTGTGGGACACCAGCATCACCAGTAGTGACTCCACAGAAAACATCGACTTTACGACCGAAATTAGACCATCAGTGCTGACGGGCGTCAAGCCCAGGCGCAAAACTCGATCGAACGCGTCCTTCCTGATTCACGACGAATCCGAGGTAGACTCCGTGCAAGCTGCGCCTGGCTTGAGAAGGGCACCAAGTACCGCTACAACCATCGCTTCGTCTCACAGAAAGTCCTTGCTTGCCCAGCCGGCTCAGAGGTTTCGTCCTAAGGTTAGCTTTGTCGCTAGCCCACAGAGAAAATCACGGCCCATAGGAGTCGTCACGTCAACGCAGCACAGAGAACGGGGCCAGGAAGAAAACAATGAGCTTTTACTGCAGATAAATGGCGCGAGACAGAAGCCTCAGTCGGGGGATGCGCTCAAAAAAGCCGTTCGACGCAATACGGTCTACATACCTCCAGATGATACCACGGTTGCGAGCGTGTTCATGGGTCTATTCAGTCCCCAGAAAACCGAGAACGTTGAAAATCTTCTTCGAGAGGACACACAGATCAACAGCCTGGAGGCACAGATCGCACGGAAACGACTGGCTAAACGGTCCCTCAACTCAGCGGGGCAGCGGCCGCCGTTGAATCCCAGCACGAAAATTGCCCAGGGGGCTAATATTCATGTCGACGTGCCTGGCAAAAATGGTGGGAAGGAGAATATACCACCTGGATCATTATTCATTGATAGTAAAAAAGACAACCAATTGTTGAAAACCAAAGAGCCGTGTGAACGCAACCAGGCTGTTGCTTCGAATGGGAATCGAACTCTCGGGACCAAAGCAGCCTCAAAGCCAGCGAACTCGGCGCTAGCTTCCAAGACAAGTAATCGGATTCTGAACGAAAATCAGCCCGAGACCAGAAAATACATTTCCGAGACAAAGCCAATCAAGAGACATCCAATCGACAGCAGGAAACAGACAACGTGTTTCAACCACGAAGCCTTGCCAGCCAAAAGCAATGAGGCTCCCATATCAGCGCGGAAGACCATGATGGCGAAGTCCAGAACCCCACAGGTTCTGGAAGCGAAAGAGCTCGCAAAAAGTCCTTGTGTCATCCCTGACAACATCACGAAACCGGAACTGTACGAGGATGACTGGCTTGGGCACCAGGAGGTTCTATTGACCCAGCTAATGAATGAGTTATTGGACACCAGTAATCACAACGCCGGTTATATCGATGCCAGCAAACTCAGAAATGAGCTGCTAACCCTATACCAATGTGCCTCTTTCGTGCAATTGAAGAAACGGCTGAAGGCGTCATTACTCTATGGTGCTCTGAGCTTGCCAAAGGACGTGCTCAATGATGCCAGTAAAATATATCGAGACTTGGGCCTAAAGCGGAAATTCCTTGACTTTTGGATCGACACTTACGACTTGCAAACTCTCAGAGCAGCACTGGAAGTGATTACTGGGAGAACGATTCCAAATTCGAAGCTGGCGGCGGGCATCGGCGTCATTGGTGGAGAAAAGGCAATGAAACGGAGATTAGCAGGCTTATTGGATGTTTTCCTCTTGCAGAACCAGGATATGGATCGATATCCACAAGACCGGGGAGAAGAGGATGGAGACATTGCAGGACGTGCATACCGTCGAACCTTTCTCCGGAGCATTATGATCATTGTACTCCTGGATCAAGCAAAACAATGCTCTGAGGTGTCTCTACCACATCTCCTTTTCCAGCCTTCGTCCTTGTACAAGTCCTCCAATGCTGTCTTGCGGGCACTGGGTCAATTGCTATTGCCATCGTGTGGCGACATCATCAAAGCGCTGTATCATCTTGACTGCCAGTTGTCGTATGAGCAGCAACCCTTGGCGGAGTACCACTTTGATATAGACAATATTGCTGTGGACCTGCGCGATGGAGTGCGATTGGCACGGCTTGTCGAGTTGTTGGTTTTGAAGTCATTCTCAGTTGGAGAGCTGGGGAATCAAAGATGGCCATTGTCCAGCAGGCTTAAATTTCCCTGCATGGGACGTGCAGTAAAGCTGTTTAATGTGCAGATCACCTTGGGTTCACTGTCTTCTATGGACGAGACAAGAAATCTTGTCCACAATCTGCGCGCGGAAGACATCGTGGACGGACATCGTGAGAAAACTATCGGGCTACTTTGGGGCCTCGTCAGCACTTGGGGTCTCGACAGGCTTTTGGATAGTGATAGATTGCGGAGGGAAGTTCATCGATTGAAGGCGACCACTTCCCGGTTTGACATTGAGGATCTCGAAGGGTTGATTTCAACTTCTTTGGACATTTCAGGAGGCGAGAACGACATAATCAGATCATCGCTCAAACAATGGGCGAGTGCCATAGCGGAGAACAATGGACTGCACCTTGAGAACTTCAGCACGTGCTTTAGCGATGGGAAGATCTACGAGTGCATTGTCAACGAGTACGAGGGGGATATGGTTGTCGATGCTCAATCCTTGTCATCGACCCTGGAGTCTCGCCTTCAAGCTTTTGGCTGCAGTGCGCCGCTTGGTGAGTTAATGGTGACTATCCTGGTCGTTTCTGTAACGACTAACCAAGCCTTAGTGAGACTGATATGCCCATCTGCTTCTGGTGCTCATATCCTCGATGCCGACTTCACGTTTGGAGTCCTCGCCTTCCTCTGCTCTCGAATATTATCTTCCATCAAACGGGCGTGAAAAGCTTGGGTAGATGCATCGCAACATCATTTGGAGGGCGCACCTCATGAGCAGCAAACAGCAAGCGAGGGATTCACTACTTTGCGCATGATCTGCTGAGCGTTAGAAAGAACAGAATTCAGTCGTTAGGATCACGAGGAGTTTACCAGGAAGCTTGGGTTTATTTATTTTCATAGGGGACTCGCTCCAGCCACCTTCACCGATACCAATGTCAATGTCAATATTTTTATGCCGACTTCTAAGGAGCTACAGTGCAAAACAAATATTCTAAGTTATGAGCTCGTACAGATGGGCCATCAAGATCAGCATATGGCGCCTTCTATCTCCCAGTCCCTGATATGTAAACAGCGAAGGACTTGGCGGCATCAGATCTATAGAAGAGATAGCATGTGATTTGAAGGCATACACAGTACAGTACTCAAGGCTCATCTATGTCTCAATAAACAGACCCCGGAATGGTCTTCCCTCTTTTCCCTCCCTCTTCATAACACCAGACGATAGAACCATGTTGTCCAGAAAGAATACGACTACTCTGCCCCGTACCGTTGCTCCCATCTTACTGCCTAACTCCCGGGCTTTATAGCTTATGTCAGACCTCGCTCACCCAGCATCACAAAGCACCTTGCTCTGCCCCGGACCCATACAGCATACGAGCTATATCCTCAAGCCTTGGTCGGCTCAACGGATGTCGCGTTGCGCAAGGCCCGAGTAAGGCCCACGCTGATTGTGAATCCCAGGTGCCTGCCCACTTACACAGGGAACGCAATGTTGATGCCTACACCGTCAAACCTGTATCCATGGAGAGCCGACTGCAGCAATCCGGGGCGATTCTACAGACAGCACAGCACAGCACAGCACAGCACAGCACAGCTTCCATATCACACCCAGGTCAGCCAAGTATTTCCCTTACGTGGGTCGTTCAACCGATGATGCTATCCCAAGCATTCCAGCGTGGAAGGCTTTGCGTCACCGAGATTTGGCAGCTCCGATAGAAATACCGAAAGTAGGAGATCTGCTAAATGCCATAGAGTAACATATTATGATTATATCATAATCGAACTTCCGCGCGGGCCTTCTGCAGCCCGGAATCGGTCTTGGAAATAGTAAAGTAACGAAATTTACGGTGGTAGGCCGTTACAGAACAGGTAAAAAATAGGAAATAGGAAGCCAACCTATGAAGTGATTGAACCCCTTCAGCCCTGTCTTCTTTTCCATCATGGTAGCCACTAACTTACTGAGTAGTATTGCTAAAGGGCCGGGCTAGGATCATCGCCACGGGAAAGGTACGTGGAGGCCTGATGGTGGATGACATCACAAGGTCACATCTTTTTTCATCCGTGTTGTGGTGAATGTAATTTGTTTGGGTGACTGACTAACTGGCTGGCTGACTGACTGACTTAATCATCATTAGGGATAGTAGGAGGAAGTATAGGTGAGGGTGAGTGAGTATGAGTAAGATAGTCCAAGCTGCTGATGATAAGCCGGTATTGCCGGAGATCTCAGCCACTGATTGCTAGACAGAGAGAGAGAGAGAGAGAGAGAGAGAGAGAGAGAGAGTCAGGCTGCAAACGGTGGGTGGCAGGGCGATGACGTAGCCTTCGCTTCTGCTTTTGTTCGGTCCCGAAAATATCCGGACTGTTGTATCTACTAATCTCGGTATACATTCTCTTTTCCAACGTCTTGTTGTTTTCGGGGGGATTTGATTTGTAAATGCATAAGATTTCTGACATACACTCAGCTGTATAATGATATAATCCACAATGACTATCAATGCGAACAAACTTGAATAAGGGATCAAGTGACAAAGGCGGGGAAAGTAACAGAGAGAAACACCCGTGACATTCGAGAAGTTTGCCCAAAAGGGAAAGTAGGCAAAGTCACTGAGTGCATCATCATGGAGCAAAACTTGACCTCTCTCACTCTCTAGGCGGTCGGAGCTTCTCTCGCTGTGCCTCTCTTTCGCTATCTCCTTACAACCCGACATTAGTGGCCTGCACTCTACTCCTTTGGAACGTTGGAAGAGGCTTGAGTTAAGCTACCTAACCACCCTCCATCTCCCTCAAATGTGTATGTACCTGTGCTGGATCAACCTTATTTGCACGAGCCATCATTGGACAATATACAGATCGCCCGCCTCGTGATTCCCCCCCCCCCCCCCCCCCCCCCCCCCCCCCCGCCCGGGGGGGGAAGGGGGGGGGGCGAGCGTCGAGTCGTCCACAGCGCCAGGTGATGTATCTTTG
>WOUI01000455.1:0-25327 GCA_012184565.1 Aspergillus floridensis | reverse complement strand
GGAGAGGGGAGAAGGCCGGTTTCCCGGACCCCGGCCCCCCCGGGTACCACGGGTGGGGGCCCCCCCCCCCCCCCCCCCCCCCCCCGCCCCTCTCCCAGTAGGCTAGATATGAATACGGTAGTAGTGCTAGTTAGGCTAGACGGGGTTCACGGATTTTCGCGGTTCCGTCAACCAGCGCCCGGAATTTTAGGGGTTCACTGTTTCCCTAGGTACCTCAAGGCGCGAGCTAGGACCACTCTGGGACGGGCTGGGGCGGGCGGAGGCTCGGAGAGCGAGAAGGCCGAGTTTGTTCCGGGGTTTGACACTGGCCTCCGTTGTGCATTAGTTGTGCTGTGCTTATGCTCTCATGTTTATGCATGTTTTGTGTAGGCTATGCTTCTGTGCGGGGAGGCGGATCTCCCCGGATGCTTTCAGGTCATGCTGGATGTTCAGTTGGATTGTGTGGGCTGTAAGCTACACAATAGGTCACCCGCTGGTTTACTCTAGTTGCTGGATTTTGGTGGAGCTGTTGATGGTGTTGATGGTGTTGATGGTGTTGATGGTGTTGATGGTGTTGATGGTGTTGATGGTGTTGATGGTGTTGATGGTGTTGATGGTGTTGATGGTGTTGATGGCGTTGATGGAGAGGGGATCGTGTGACTGACGTCTAGACTCGCTTGTTGTTGTTCCTATCTCCTATTCTGTAGTGTACACCCCACTATTCACCACATGCAATGAAGAAGAGCGATGAAGTCACCGACTGGCAAAGTACCCTAACTTACTGTAAGTTACTCCTTACTGTAGCTCCGGATCTCCGGCTCATGATCGCCCACCCCCTGTACGGTAATCACCCGTGATGAGGTCAAGCAGCCCGGGGACGGGGGGGGGAAGGCCCAAGGGCCAGGTGGTTGACGTCAAGGACTGGCCTTACTGACTGACTTGCAGCTTACACAGCAGCAACAGTCCCCCGTCCCATATGTTTATTTGTGTACAACCACCAATCCCCCCAGTATTTACCTTGCAAGAGTGGGATCTCCAGGATGATCGCGGTTCATGAGGTAGGACAACAATCTTGGGAGAGGTGAGGTATGATGATGTTAGTGGTGTTGTCTATTGTCTATCAACACTGCCCGTACGTCAAAGTCTACAGTTGAGTGCTTCTGCCTGTTCTTATCGGTGACGATCGCGAAATCGTCGACGTATTGCATTGCATTCGCTGGGAGGCGAATCTGCTTCTGCGGATGTGGAGTGTTGTGATTGGGATGTTTATTTTTGCCTTCACTTCGCGTGGTGATAAGCCTGCCTGTAGAAATGTAAGATGTCAATTGCTGAATCCGTCCAGGCCCAAAACTGTGATGATGGATTGACGTTTGCAGCTTGAAACCAGCTAATCAGTATTTCCCGATGGTCGGTGATGTGTGGTATCAAATCAGAAAGTTAAGGTTTTGGGATCCGATCGTCGGTTTTTGTCAGCTTCTACTAAGTAGGTGTTGAAGTGGTTTTGGGTACGTTTTGGTCTAGAACGATTTGTCATTTTGGGCGGTTGATAGCTTGATTTTAGGTTGTTGTTCGTTTTCTTGCGATTATGCAAGCCCCCCCTCCCCCCCGCCAAGTCATTTCCCCACTGGAGAATGGAGTTGCTGCCCGCTCCAGACTCTTTTTCTTTGCTCTGCGTATGGTCTGAAGAATCCGTTCTGCCACAGTGGGCTGCGATGATCATGGATGATCAATGATCATTAGAATGTGTGGAGGTGTGGACACCAGCAGTATGATGGCGATGGCGAAAAGGTTGATGACGAGGAAGGAGGGCGGCGCGGCGGAGACTATTTACAGTCCCCCTCGTCATTGACCTCATCATTGGCATCATTGTGTTTCCAGATGCCCTGATCGAGGCTGCTCTGCTCTCGCCAGGCAAGATAGCCTTTCTATGGTGGACGCAAATGGAGATCTGTTATCTCCGACACGCCGACATGGAGGCACCTCTATCACATGACCGATGAGCTATCTTCCCCGATTGGGCTTAGTCCCGGAAATCTATCTTTCTCCGCACTTGCTCCGCTTCCTTTTCGAGGGGCTGTGCTGTGCCAGCTAGGGGGAGTTTCAGATAGACGATAGATCATCAGATCATCGACTATTGAATCGGTTCAATAACCACAGCAACACATGGCCTTTTGAGTCATCATCCTCGCCAATCTCACCATTCTCACGAGAGAGCCTCATCATTCCCGCTCAGGTCGCGCATTCGGCGATTTCCGTTGTCAGACTCAGGTCATAGCCACTACAGCCCACGACAACACGCGAAACAGCCACTTAGCGCGGGCTACATGTTATTCAGGCCCGCCTTTAACTTACTACTTACCGACCAGCTAGGTAACTTTGACCCTGCACAGCCATGTAAGCAATCGATCAGGGTGGTTTTCGCTGCCTACGCGGAGGGGTTTGGTCTTAGAGTCGTTGCCAAGCGGACGACACGTTTTGTCGAGGGAGATACTCCGTACAGTAGTGGCCCCCAAGGGACGATCAATGCCTACCCGGAGTCACGTCGTACGTACTCTCAGTCCCAGCCCCAGCCCCAGCTCTATCTATCCTTCACCCAAGGTACGTACTTGTCAACACTATTCCTTCTAGGCAAGAAAAGTCTACTCCGCATTCACAAAGCCAACTGTCTCGCCTCAAAAATGCGCGATGGCTGATCTACCGTTACCTCGCTTGTGGGCGATCTTGACCTGCCAAGCATAGCATGGCCTGGTTGCTTGCGGAGAGATAGACAGGAATGGGGGGAGAGGGAGAGAGCCGCACAAAGCCAAGAAGGGGATGGTGGATGACGCCTAAGCGATGATGGTCCTCGGGGTCTTTGCCTTTCAACGAAGATTACGGCGTGAGTGACGGTCTTTTAACATGTGGCAGCCGGTGAAGAATTCCATTGGGTGCCTTTACTACTTAACAGACCTTGGTGACGAACGATAAGGATGTGGGAAATGACCTACGTGGACGGATTGTAGATGCCTATGAGTAATAGGCAAATAGACAAGAAAAGAAAAGGAATTTTGATTGCCTTATCTCCACATAGCTGATAAATTATGTGCAAACACGAGTAACTAGATAGTGGGTATACGAGCAAGTATAGTATGTGATTAGGGCAGGGGCCAAAATAAGGCAGACAGAAACGGAATTACGGCAGGAGATGGATCCTGGCGTGGGGGGGGGGGGACCCGTTGACCCGTCGTATTCGCATATGAATTGCAGTGATTGTTGTGTTGTGCTGTACTGTGCTGTGCTGTGCTGTGCTGCTGCTGCTCTGTTGTTTGGACTCCAAAGGGGCAGCATCTTGCAACTCACGACTCTTTAAACCCGACCGAGCGAGACTTATTGGACTTGCTTACCTGTCCGTTTTCGGTTATGACTCCTTCTCGCAAATGTCCCAAAGAGTGCTGTACAATTACAGGGGTGCTTGGACGGAGTTGGATAGCAGTTCGGCTTTTGCTTATCAGGAATTACTCATCGTGAGAACCCTGGGAGGCTGACAAACGGGATTGGGGATCGAAGAGGCTTTTCGGATAGGCTACTCCGTACCGCACCACAGATTCCTTTCTGCGCCCGGCAGAAGAAGAAAATTTTTTGAGTCGGGTGGGGAACTGATTTGTGACGGGTCGCGGATCCCGTCCGCAAAAGCCCAACTAGGGGTCAACTACTATCGTGAGGCTGGTTACTCGTAAGTTAGGGGACCGAAAAAAATAATGTGTTAGGTAGGAGCTTAGGAATCAATTCAATTATCAATCAAAAGGGTCAAAGAGTCAATTAGCAGTGAGGGGGGTGGTGTACCTCAAATCTTGTGTACTCTCTCCTTGTACAGAGTATAAGAGCATTAATAAAAGGATTCAAGCCCAGCTGGTCGGAGTGCCCTGGACTGATCATCAACCGTGGAAATATTAAGATTTGGCACTTGGCGCGCGAAGATGCCAAAAGAGTGAAGATGATGAATAATGATGGAGTTTGCAGTCAGGATTTCTAATGCAGACAATCGTTGAGTAATCGTAATCTTGCTAGGGCAGGTGTGCTGGGCACCTGCTGGAATTTTCTAGCTTGGGAGCCTTTTTTTTTTTCTCTCTCTTTCACTTGCTCAGCCGGAGACCACGGCGCGGAAAGATTGGTCATCGGAAACCCGATCAGGGTTTTCTTGGTGCTGCTGCTGAGCTGGGATCGCCCAGAACGGGAATAAGCAGGCGGCGCCCAGACGTGACTCACTGGCTTGCTGCAACTATTGGTCTCGTTGATGGGCGGTGAGAATAGCAATTGCTCTCTTGGGCAGGGATTTTGGGTGCAGGGCAGAATTTCGATGGTGGATCCGGCTTTCCTTGACGGAGTTTCCGATCCACGGATGGTCTGTCGCCGAACGTCCGATCGCGCCTTTCGGACTTTAGATGGAGTACGAGCAGAGTAATGAGTAAAAAAAAAAAAAAAAAAAGAGCAAAAAAAAAAAAAAAGGAAGTAAGAAACGGGGATTGGAAATAGCGGATGACAAGCACCGAAAAGAAAAAAAAAAGAATCAGCCTAGAAAGTGGATATATCATAAACAATCCCTATCTCCCTGGTACATCTCGATATGTTCTTTTTCTTCTCTTCTTCTTTAATCACAACACATTGCTAAGAATCCTCACCTGTCCGCTTGTCCACCTCAGACCGCAACCATCACGACATACACATACATCCCGCACCACCAACACATCCATCCACCATCTTTCCCCGCCGGCCACTACTGTGTGACTATTGAAAGTGCATGATTGTCAGTGGAGACATTGGGACGCCAGGAACCCCTACCAGCTCGACAACACCCAGATATCAGTATTTTTCACCGTTGTCTGCGTCTGCACACTGCATCAGTCGCAAACGCACTAGACTGAAAGATAAGGCGCTGCTGCGATCCATTATTGATCCGCCTGCAGCGATACCAGCGATACCAGCGACCCTTGACTCACCGCCCCGCCATCCGCCATAAGGTTGATTGGTCGATAGGTCGACTGCCGGAAGGAGGAAAGACAGCCTGAGTCACCGCGCCGCGCAAAGCGAACGAGTCACCTCTAAGCCTCTAAGTTCGGCGATCCTTACTAGCATCCTTAGGAAGCACATCAACACGGCCCTCCCGGAGATTTGAGCCATGGCAACTCCTGCTTCCCCCACATTTTCTACTTCTACTCCCTCCTCCCACCCTCCCTCTTCCTCTTCTCTTCCCTCCTCCACTCCGTCTCTCAGCTCCTACTTCACCTCTCTGGCCCGCCGTCGCCAACAAAAGAAAATGAGCATCACACAAACCTACTATCTCGCCCACACCGCCCGCAAGAAGCTCACCCGTGAAGCTTCCCGGGCGGACCATGATCTCCGCCTTCTGGTTGGCCACGCCAACCTCCTCGACTCGCTCATGCTGGAGCTGGCTGATGCCGAACGTGAACAAGAACATTGGTTCAACCAGACCGTCAGCGGTGTGACCAAGACCTCTCACCACTCCGAGCCTCGACACATCCAATGGGCGGAGACTGTCGTTGAGGACCCGGAGGAGGACTGGGATCCCGAGGACCTTTCTGACGCCGACTCCGACGTCAGCGAGGATGACTCCGACTACGACGAAGACCAGTATGAGCCCACTACCTACAGTCCGGTGCGACGACGGGCTCCCTCCCCGGTGGCCATCATCACCGAGAAAGAAATCGAGGAGGATTACGACTCCGATTCTGATTCCGACTTCGAGTACGACGATGAGGAGGATCTGGAAGAATTGACCCTGACCCGCTCGCCGTCTCGGCAAACCCCGCCCGAACTGCTGTCCGACTCCGATGGAGAGTCGGAAGACGACACCATGCCCCCTTCACCTCCTCAACCAACCCTGGAAACATTCAACGAGAAGGAGCCACAAACCGCGGAAATCCCTCTCTCCCCGACCGATCTGGAGAATGGCTACTACGTTCCCGGCCAAGCGCCAAGTGCGATGCTTGAAGCTTATTGAGATCGTACCTTGCAGCAGCGGCTGATCCTCCATTCTCTGTACCATTATCATACGTGATACCCTCGTCGTGGATTGTTTCTGGAAGAACTCTTTTTTCTATTTTATCTTGTGGCAGGTTGTCATCACCATAGCGGGTCCGGCGTTTTTCTGAAACCAAAAATTACTTCTCTCCTATCATCATGATTCAGCATTGTTTTGGGATGGCATATTGGCATTGGGGGTGGAGTCCCCCCCCCTTTTTTTTTTGTTTTTGCATGCCCGAGCGCTTGGGCATTGATTTCTCTCTTCTCATACCCGCCCACATATTCGGGTCCCATCTCTGTCTTCTTCCTGGTCCCACCGTTGGGCCGCATATATTGGCGGCCCCATTTTTCTTGTTTATGTATTCCACGACATGATCTATAACGGTGGCCTCTCAGGCATATGAGACGAGATGATGAATTTGCATATATAGAACATAATCATATCAACATTACACATGAACTCCTTCAATCCAAATATTTCTACTCATCCTTGACCTGTAATCATTGCTTTGATGTGTCAAGCATTGGCAAAGCGATAACGAGGTGATCAGTAAACTGACTTAGTGCTCACTAAAATGCTAGACTGGTCGCAGGTGCAGAAAGAGACTTGACTCCGCTTCTTAGCCCCATCCGGGAGGCTAGTTGGGCAGCTGGCTGCTGGCTAGACCGGCATGGCAGTGCCGATCGCGGCCCTCGCCAATCCAGGCCGAGTTCACCGCCCCGTGACGGATCACATGGCTGACGGGCGATCGATCCGCACGGAGGATCACCGCCGATCTCTCTGGTTCTTTTTCCCTGACTGACTGTTGAACTGACTCGATTCCGTCTTCCGTCTTCCGCCTGTCCCTGTCACCCGCCTGATCTGGGTTCCTGGAATCCGGAATCTGATTGATCTCCTTCCTTGCTTTACTAGAAAACAAAAACGATCTCGATGGATCAAGTCAAGGCCGAGTAATCCCTCACCGTCTTTAGATCCGGTTTTGCTGCCATTGGCATTATTGGAGGGAGTTGGTTGAACTGGAGGTTCTTCTACCCCATCTAGGCCCTCATTCGAGTCGTTCTTTCGTAAAAAAAAAAAATCTGCCAAAACATACTGAGTCTGGATTCAGGCCGCAATGGCGCACCGTGGTCTCCGCTGGCACTATATGTTCCAGACCGGCTGGCCAAGCTGAGGGTAACAACTTCTTGCGCTTACATGGATCGAAAAGATATACTTGGTTTGACTTGGATTGGACTAGCTATGCCCCTCCTCCTTCTCCAACTCGGCTGTTTTGCTCCTTTAGTCATGGAGCGCGAGAGAAGATGGCCATTGTGGTTATATCAATGGATCACGGGATTTCAATGGTGGTCTGTCACTGGGCGTTGACCGGGGAATTGCTAAATGTGAAGTTGAAGTCTCCGCGTGGCAGGAGTTTTGTTCCGCATGTGGTCACTTACTTACTCACTCACTGACTGGGCAAGGAATGACAGCAGGGGAAACGTGACCCGCCGGCCATGCTCCTTCTGACCGCCTTCCATCTGCCCCGCCCTGGACATGGCATGCCGGCCGCCTCCTCTCAGCTCCTATTCCACTCTCGCCTTTCGTCCCTTTCCCCCCTCCAGCTGCTTCCGGCTTGCTGCCTGTCACTCTACTTTGATTCAATCCGGCGCTTTTCTGCAGAGTCACCCACTGTAGCTCCAAGCTAGCCCTGAGAGACCCGCTTTGGTCCATCTCATCCTCTCATCCTCGAGCGTGCCGGTCTCAGACACTTGCTCGGGAGTTTCCCCTTCGTCACGACCTCTCTTACCAAACCATGGTCGGCGTCTCCCGCATCGTACCACTCGCCGAACTTGCTGAGCTTCACGGTGGCTGAGCGACCGACTGGTTATTGACTTTGAATCATCTTGTTCCTTTCCTTTCTATTTACTCGAGAAATTCCGACCACGACAAGGCGCTGAGTCGTTACCACCTTCCCTTCGCTGTCCCTCCCACTAGAACCGCCAGCATGCCCTCCCCGTCGTCGCAATCCCCCGAGGGCGGCGCCACCCAAGGCGCTGGTACAAGCAAGCCTCGATCTTCACACAGAGCTCAGAGTTCCCAGAGAAAGTCAATTCAGTTCAACGTTGGCGGCACGGAGCCGCTGCCGCATCGTCGATCCGTCAGCGCTGCAGGTCACCGACCGCGCCCGCAGCTCGACGTCACCTCCACAGAACGGGAAATCAAGCCTTCGCCCAGTCGTGGGCCGTCCCCTCCACCGCCTCGGTAAGGCCATTCTTTATTGTCCGTGTCTACATTATCTTTGTTGGCTAATGTAATATCAGGACCTACGAGCGAGGTGTGTCGTTTGACACCTTCGATAACCCGGATGCGGCCGACTTCTCCTTAACCCTCAACTACAAACACAAAGGCTATCAGTCCACCCGTCGCAGTCGAACCTTCCTATGCGGGACTGACCAGAACGATTACTCCGACTTCGCGCTGGAATGGCTCATCGACGAGCTCGTCGACGACGGCGATGAAATCGTCTGCCTCCGTGCGGTCGAGAAGGACTCGAGCATCGCCAGCGACGCCGCCGTGGAAGCGGGGAAATACCGGAAGGAGGCGGAGAAACTGTTTGAGCAGGTGATCCAGAAGAACAGTCAGAACGAGAAGGCCATCAGCCTGGTGCTGGAGCTGGCGGTGGGCAAGGTCCAGGAGATCATCCAACGCATGATCCGGATCTACGAGCCGGCCGTGCTCATCGTGGGCACCCGGGGTCGCAATCTGGGGGGTGTGCAGGGGTTGCTGCCCGGCTCGGTCTCCAAGTACTGCCTGCAGCAGTCGCCGATTCCCGTGATCGTGGTGCGGCCGTCGACGAAGCGCGAGAAAAAGAAGAAGAAGCGTCTGGCCGACCCCGCCCGCCGCGGGTACAACAACATCCTGGAGATGAGCGAGCGGCGCGGGAGCCATATCTTCGACCGCAGCACCAGTCGTGACAGCAGTGTGTCGAAGCTGCCCGACGAGGAGGCGGCGGTGGCGGCCGCGCTGGGGCTGCCTCAGTCGTACACGAACTCGCGCAGCTCGCTGTCGACCTCGGAGCGGAGCAGTGTCAGTCACGATGAGTCGCTGTCGTTGAACGGGCTGGTGGAGGCTGCGACCCCGAGCCCTAGTTCAGGAAGTCTGGAGAACTCGGTGGACGGAAGTGGATCGGACGACGAACCGACGGTGGTTCACGTGGAAGACGAGGCCGGCGGGACGCCTTCTCAGGCCCTCGAATTGACTGAGTCTAGCGATAGCTCGGCGCCTGCTGATACCAAGGAGGATGACGAGGAGGTTGATGAACCGGAGGTTGTCCCGGGATTGCCTGACTTCAATGTGGTTCCTCGGATTGTTTATGAGGATCCGACCGGTTCGAAGCGCAGTTAGACATGCGGTCAGCGTGACTGCACAATGATGACCGTGCAAACACCCGTCTTGAACTTTTACTTCGACATCAACATATGTCTACACGAGATAGTGACACAAGACCGTGGATCCATTCTGCATCCATTCGCAAACAAGAATCTCAAGACTACATGTCGACGAGCACAAGACACTCAGATGAGAGATTTACACCGATGTTTTTCTCATTCTCTGCTTTATACACTACCGTGCATTACAGCATTTACAGCAAATTCCAAGCGCAGATCTGATGCATCGATAGATAGCATGTACTGCAATGGTTATGAGAGCCTCAGGCCTCAGTGGGTAGCCTAATGGTGCAGGGATGATATTCATGATACTGTATCGAGATATTCTAGAATCATTAATCCAATCACAACTCTCAAGTCAAGTCAAGTTCTGTAGTAGTGCTGATGAGATCAAGTCTTGATGCTGCTATCTTGCTCGGAAGTCCTAAGCAGAACCACAATGCCCAGTATTGTCATTTTACTCTGCTCCACCAGTGCTTGAGGAAAGAACCCTACTCAGAGCATCGAGGGACACTCTCAAGGCAAATATCCACTCACTGCTCACTCCTTGCTATCCTATCACTACATGAAACATACCTCAAATCCCCAGGACACAACCGGAAGACCTCCTTGAGAAACAAATAACCTCTGCCAGCAGAGAGAGTTTGGTCTGCTCTGGAAATTGAGGATATCTACTTAGGGTTTCTGGGTGGTTATAGACTGTCAATGCCGACGGCAGGGGAGGGTAGGATAGCTGAAGCCTGCGTTAACTCTCACCTGGCAACAGGTAGATTGTTGTTAGACATGAGCCTTTGACGTGGTTTGAAGCGTTCATGTCGACATACTTGCGAACACGCTCTGAGCTGTAAGCAAGGCTCCATCCCGATCCTATGCCCGATCACGACCACCACCACCACCACCACTAAAGAAGCGACCGCAACGTCCCCCCGGTCCCCAACGGCTCCTCAAACCCCAGGAACCCCTTCGCCTTGATGTCCGCCAACTTGGCCCGAAACGGGCCCAGCCCGCCAAAATACAACCGACTGGCCGGCCGCTTCCCGGGGACATTGACCCCGAACATCCACGAGGGCACCTGGGCAAAGAGGGTCTTGCGCGCGGTGACATCGCAATGGTCCGTCCACCACCTCTCCGCCTCATGCGTGGCCTCAATCTCGCACTGTTTCCCGTTCTGCCTCGTGATCTCCTCCGCACGGCGGATCAGATCCCGTAGGAAATCCACATTCGTCTCCGTGAGCGGCGGCACGTTCGAGAACGCGGCCATGGGCCCGGACACGATCAACAGGTTCGGAAACCCCGACACCGCGCAGCCGAGATAGCACTCCGACCCGGTGCGCCGCCACCGCTCCCTCAGATTCTCGGCTGGGTCGCGGCCGCGGATCTCCACGCGCGCGTAGCTGCCGTCCAGGGCATCGAACCCCGTCGCGACGACGATGGTGTCCAGCTCGTAGAGCGTCCCGTCCGCCGTGCGGATGCCCTCCGCCACAATTTCTGTAATCGGGTGCGCCATCACATCCACGGCGTGCACGTGGTCGCGGTTGAACTTCTCGTAGTACCCCGCGTCGCTGAGCGGGCGCCGCGCGAAGGGCTCGCGGGGCATCAGCACCGCGGCCTTCTGCGGGTCCTGTACAGCCTCCCGAATCTTGCGGCGCAGGAACCGGCACACCTCCTCGTTGGCGACCGGGTCGGTGGTGAGGTCGCTGAACCCGCCGAACAGGAGCTGCAGCCCGTTGCCCTCGCGCCACAGGGCCTCGAGGATCCGCTCGCGGTCCGCGGGGCTCACGGCCATGAATTTTCGGGAGGCTTCCGGGAAGCCCATCCCCAGGTGCGAGGCGCGCACGTCGGCCCACAGCGCTGGGTACGAGGCGTTGATGGCGGCGCGGTCCGCCGCGGTGAGCGGCCGGTCGTTGGCCGGCACGCTGTACTGCGGGCGGCGGATGAAGACGTGCAGCGAGGCCACCGTGTCGGCGATGGCGGTGACCACTTGCACCCCGGACGAGCCGACCCCGATCACGCCTACGCGCTTCCCCGCCAGCGCGGTGGTGGGGTCCCAGGCTGCTGTGTGCACTACTTGGCCCTGGAAGGCTCCTTCCTTTAGCCCGGGGATGTCCGGGAGGACGGGCTCGGTCAGCAGCCCCAGCGCCGTCACTAGATATCGGACCGTGTAGTGCACCACCACCACCTCCTCCTGGTCCTCGTCTTTTTCGGTAGTGTCTCGTCGACACCGACCCCGACACTTCACCCTCCACCTTTTGGTAGCATCATCCCATTCCGCCCCCTCCATCACCGTCTCGAATCGCATGTGTCGCCGCAGATCGTACCGCGCCACCACATGCCGCAGGTACGCCAGCACCTCCGGCTGCGTCGAGTACCGGTTCGCGGCCGGGTAGGTGCGCAGCAGCGCCTCGTCGAAGCTGTACCGGTACAGATAGCTCCAGGTGTCGCTCAGCGCCCCCGGGTACCGGTTCCAATACCAGGTGCCGCCGACGTCGCGCGCCTTGTCGATCGCCTGCACGCGCAGCCCGTCTTGGAGGAGGGTGTGCAGGGCGTAGATGCCGGCGAAGCCCGTGCCGACGACGAGGGCGTCGAGGTTGAGGTCGGTGTTTTGGGGTGGGTGGTCTTGGTCTTGGGGCATGGTGAGGTGAGGCGGAGGGTTTTCCAGGTTGTCTGGGTAGGCTATGGTCGGGGAGATAATTCAGTGCAGCGGCTGGGTTATGTACCGTATGGTACAGTATGTGAGCAGGTAAGCTCGACTGGATACTTAAATCTTATATCTTATGTGCCCACCCTCCTCACCCCTGCCTGCCCTTTCAATTGTCACGTTCGGAGAAAGATGAACAAGCAAAAAGCAAAAAGCAAAAAGCAAATATGAAGCAACCCCTCTCCCCCCACCCCCCACCTCCTCCTTTCTTACGTGGCGCTCTTGAAAGCGTGTTCAAATTCTGACTGGCTACGGGGTGCACATCATTCCTGATCTTCGCTGTCTGTCACATCGGCTAAATTGGGATGTCCAGAAACCCCGCACTGGCTTCAGCTAGAACAACTGTTCACTGTGATGTGGTTGAGAATGTAAATGAAATCAGATCAGGTATTTACGTCAGCTTACAAACTGACCTTCCACTTTACTCCGAGACAGACAGATGAGGAGTGGAAATTCCCGCGGCTAGTGCATGGTTGAAAGTACTGTTACTTTCTGTGGGCGTGAAGTGATCCCCTCCCCCCACTTTGATGAACAATGTACAGATAGAGTCTTCGTTGCCGAGGCGGGTTATTCAATCCCTGATTTGATCATTTCTGAGCAGTAGGAACGTGGTATGGTTCAAGATTCTGGTGTCAAGTAAGTAAGAAAGAAGCCCCAAGGTATCCACCGATTGGGTTCAAGGAAACCCAAGGATCAACAAAACCGGTGGCCGGAAATAGAAACAAAGTTCTCTCAAGACGATAATTCCGACACTCATACATTCCCCGCACCTGCAGATCGCACACCAAGACATCCGCGTATTCGTGCTTCGGTCTTGCTTTGTAACTGGACTCTGGGCATGGAAATTTGGACTTGGGTCTGTGGGGGAAATGGGAACGTCCAGTCCTACCTTCCATATACCTCGGCAGTTCGCCCAGGAACCAATTTCGATAGCATGAACATGGCCGCGATAAGCGAGTGTCGGGTTAACGGTGGGTAAGGATGCAATGACAAGAGACTGATATCTTAAAGGGATCTCCGCCAGCCTGTGACTCTAACCCCCAAGTATCTACAAATGCATCATGCGTCCGCCTCCATCTCATAGTACGGATCATTCGGGTCGTACGGAAATTTGCGCACCACCACATCCCCCTGATACCGCCACAGCTCCTCCTCAATCCCGCTAAGCTGCACCGCACACATCTCCTCTGCCTGCCCGAAGGTCTTCACCTCCGTCGCCGACCCATTCGCGTAGTTGATCCGCACCATGTTCACCGTCTGCCGGCTCGGGCCCCCCCGCAAATAGTTCAGCGGCGTGAACTGCACGCCCGAGTGCGCCGTCGTGAACACCGTGTTGGGCAGGTCGCCCGTGTGCGGCACGTGGTGCATCCCCAGGTTCAGCCACACGACCAGATCGGTCTGGGTCAGCGACTCGCCGTCGAAGAACTCGGCGAAGTTGACGGGCGGGTCGTGGATGTCCTGGCTGTTGTAGGCGTGCGCGGCGCGCGGCTCGTGGTCGTGCTGCCGCGTGACCTGGATGTCGTACTCGGCCCAGTGCGCGGCGTGCGCCAGGTTGCTGGAGTCCTGGACGGTCAGGTGCGCCGTCCCCGCCGCCGGCAGCACGCGGTAGCCCCGGTACTCGCCGTACTGGTTGCGGGCGTCCTGGTTGATCACGTGGATCATCGTCGCCCCGTTGGGACCCCAGTTGAAGCGGCCTTCGTCTTCAGACGAGAGAATCGACCGCTCCAGGGCCATGGTGTTGCGCGAGCGGCCGCCGGACCAGGTGAAATTGCGCGTGACCGGGGCGACCGTGGTGAGCTCGATGCTGTTGTTCACCCCGAGGATGTCGAAGTCGGCCTTGAAGTTAAGGACGTGGTCGTGCATGCTGCCGGACAACGCATCGTGGATGCGGTAGCCGAAGTCTTCGTTGTGCGCGTAGTAGGCGGCCTGGATGTAGCCGGAGGCGCGGACTTCGACGCCAATCGTCCCATCCATGTGGAAGGTGTAGCTAGAGGTACAATCAATGGGGGGGCTGGTTCATGCGTGTTGTGGGCTTGACTCACCTGGTCATATAGTCGTAGTTGCCAATCGTGGACACAGATCGAAGGGTGAGGTATACGTTCTTCGTACTGCTCACGTAGTCGGACGTGCTGTGGCGCTGGATGGGGTAGTCTGCGTCGTATTCAAACACACAGAGACTGTCGATGTGCGTGTGCGTTGTCTCGGAGACGTAGAAGGAGCTGTTGAGGTAGGTTGCATAGATCGGGCAGTCGTAGCCTTTGACTAGCTCAAAGGCATACGGCCCAAATCCGTAGTAAGAGTCCAGATACGCGACGCTGGATTGTATTGGATCGTTGCCAGCATAGTGGGCGAGTGCCTCCTGTAGGCCCAACTCGTACAGCACGCGCTGACCCTTGTAGCGGATATCAAAAACGGATACGCCCGTGTCACGCGAGAAGCTGATATAAAAGGAGAAGTCCATCCATGTCACGTATTTGCGGTCAAGGTCCACAGAGTACCGTGCTCCTGACGGCGCTACCATGAGAGGAGGTTGCTGCTTGTCTTGTGGAAGTACGGGGCCCCGTTGATCCGTCTATGCCCATGGTCCTTCGAAGTTGGGCTTCAGTTTGACGAATCCAGGTGCGAAAAATGCATTGCGGAATGCCTCGGTCGTTCCGTAGAAGACGTCATTGTAAAGCCAGCCCTCAAGCTTCCACTGCGAAGGATCACGCCCAGTCACGTCGGACTTGAAGAATAGTCC
Organism: Aspergillus floridensis; assembly: GCA_012184565.1. NCBI lineage: Eukaryota > Fungi > Ascomycota > Eurotiomycetes > Eurotiales > Aspergillaceae > Aspergillus > Aspergillus floridensis. The sequence goes on along the minus strand of WOUI01000455.1, from coordinate 10,460 downwards.
CAGCGGTAGGATGCTGCCGGTGTCGAACTCATCCGTTGGCATATTCCAGAATGTGTCCCAACGGATGATCCGGCCGTCATCCTGCCAGAGGGGGTCAATGCCCCATATGTCAAGGGTGTCGTTGTCTAAGCCCAATGCAGTCCCATTGAACAGGTCTAGGGTGATATCTGCAATGGATGCACTAATCTTATACAGCCACTCATAGTAGATGGTGCTATAGTCAGCGTCGAGATTGCGCACACGACCGTGGGTCTTGCGCGTGTACGGATACTCTAGTGGCGCCCACGTAGGGGTGGATTGATTGGTGATGGGTAGAGGCCCGACCAGAAGATCGGCATAATGAGGATCGGTAGTGGCGCGGTTGTCAAGGACGACATGCGCATAACGGCTAGGTGCTGGGCCTTGGTGATCGAGATAGCTCAGGACATCCGTCTTGTTAGGCCGCATCAGCTCGACGAGTTCACTGGTCCTGTTAGCAACCGAGCAGGGATCAGGAAGATAGGGCTTACATTGTGTTATCCCACTCTCCGGCATCCTCCGTGACAGTCAGGTTTAGAGCTGTTTGCTGGAAGAGCCACTTGACCACGGATGCTGTCTCATCGTCCGTCAAGCCTTCCCAAACATTATGCCTCGGCGCTTTGATCACAGTTGCATTCTTGTCGACGCAAGAGGACGAGGACATAGACGAACGGGCTTGCAGATTACGCGGGGAACTCTTCCTCCCACGACCTTGACGCACCCATGCGGTCTTGGGGTCGGGATTCGGATGAGCTAGAGCATCCCCTATCAAGCATGACAGAAGGAGCCATGAGGCGAATGCTGCCACGGAAATCGTCAGCCTCATGTTGTCCAACGATGCAGAAAGCACTGAATGTTGTGAGACGAGATACAATGCCAGCGTTATGGCTTTATATTTGTCACATTCGCGCTGTTCGGAACTAGCTAGGCTACAATCTTACCAGGAGTAGTATTATCTGAGCTGATATCGGAGAGTATTGTTGGCCATTCTCGTCACGTCACTCTCCTAGTGTTGGGACCACAAGCCCGTCGGGTACATCGCGTCAGCTTGGTGTTGGACTTTCCTGAACCAGAAGGTACAGGCGGTGATTTAGATGTTGCATATGCTATCAGTAGATATAAGGATATAGTTTGAGTCCCGAAGGCCATACATCGAGCCCGTTGTGGTATCCCTCAATTTGGTTGGACTTAACAGAAACTTGGCGCGATCGTGCCCTGTATATGAGGATGAGATCGGAACGGTTTGCGATTATCTCCAGCGAATCCGAGTCAGTCGTCAAGAATGGGGTTTATCGCGTCCCGCGTTGATAGACCCTGCGGGGTAGGCAGTTCCTGGATGACTTCAAGGAGAGCCAGAGGTTACGCAGGTATATGACAGATCCACGCTGCAGAGCAATGGAAGCATTGAGTCATGGCATCGATGAAGTTTTGGAATGTAATCGTTCAACAGCGCGGGAGTTGTTTATGAAGTACATGATAGACCTCTTTCAACAACACCTTGAGGCTAGGTGGAATTGCATAGTATGCCAGTTTTCGACACAGACTGTGATCGCTGGACCTTCCGACTAGGCCGTTCATCTCTCTTCTGATGCGATGTAGCTGTGATATCGTCAAGTTCCTATACTTAGCACCATGCATGAGCACCAAACGAAAATCGACTCGGTACCATCTCGGGATGTATGACAGAATAGCTGCCCACTATAGTAGCAGATCTAAGCGAGGTGACAGGTGTAGCGTCTCTGAATCTGAGTAGCAGGGATGATGGGTAGTTATCTCCAGCCTATAAGCGACAACCAACTTAGGCAACCCAAGCAGTTATCACAAAGGCGGAAAATGAGCTGTGAAAGAGAGCTGAACCCAGAATATCGCGCACAGAGTGCGACCGTAAGTCTTCCAGAGGCGTTCTAATGTGTGACGAAGGAAGACAATGGATTCAGGCAGAAGGTGGTAGGGCAAGGAAGTAAGCGAGCAAGCAGGTGACTCTCTCGGTTATCCCACACTTTCCCCCCCAGGCAGCCATCCTCATTGTTGGAATAGGTGAATACGTCCACAACTCTATGTAGGGTTGCGGTTAGGCCCACTAGATTATTGAGGATAGTTTGTGAATAGTTGACGCCAATCGGCATGTCCAACAGCAAGAAGCCTGTATTGGGCTGAGCCACCTCTGTGCGACCCAGACTTCGACGTTGGTAAATGTATACTGCCTTCGACGTCTGTAAGGCAGGCAATTCTAGCGTCTCACCTCAGACCCCAGTGTCGATTTCATCCTCGCCTACATCGAGATCTCGCGCTCGCCACTTCGTCTCAAAAGCCTTCAACTCAGAAATCGCCCTAACTCCACGGACCAGAGATCGTGTATCCGGTGCAGAGCTCACCCTCGCGGGGCTGTGGCTTGCCTCTTGATGACAGAATGAAGCAGTTAGATAATCGGTTAACATTTATGGGTGATTGTTCGGATCTGGGGGTATCTCGTTGCAAATGGGCAAGACAGGTACCCTATCCTGGATAGGAGACAGTCAGTTCTTAATCATAGCAACGAGAGGCTGGATTGTCTCTGGTTCTAGCTTCCTAACCGCACTAATCATTCTAGCTTGGCATATTTGACTCCAACAAGCATGGATAGCCCCGTTGAGGTCAAGTCGACTAGACAGCAGAGTAAGGCAGAGATCTCTGAGTTCATGCCTAGTGATCAGCAACATCCGCAAAATGGACCAAAGCTCGAGAAGGCAGGCAGCACGAAGTCCCGGGTAAAGAGCAAGCCAACATCTAGCTGGGCGAGCCGCTTGTCTGCATTTACTCTCGATGCTCAAGTATCCTAGCGCGTTCACAAGGTAGTCAACCACTGCCTATACACACACAGCCAGTCCATAGCATGCCTCAGAGCAAGAAAATGAACATGATCACCGAAGTAATCTTCACAAGTTCGAAGCCTCTAGTTTTCATCCAGAATGGAGATCAAATCAGTCAATGCTACTTCATACCAGATCCCAACACAGCCCATACACCCCTTCCAAGCGCCAATCCGCCCACCCCCTGACTCGATACTCTAAGGCAAAGGATAATCCTTTCCCACCCTACCTCCATCAACACCAAAGTACTCATGTAAGAAAACACGATTCATCCATCCATCCATCCATCCCTCCCTCCTACGTCATCTTCACCTCCTCCGGCGCCGAAGAGAAACAAAGGGGTTCAACCTCCCACCGCCAAGCACAGAGTATATCCGCAGCTCATCACAGCATAGACCCGAATGCCACCCTCCAACAAATCACCACCGCCCAGGCGTATACTTGCATTCAAGAAAAGAGTAGCAAGAGTTGAACGAGTTGAACCCCTTCGCATCCGAGATAAAACCCTTCAAGTTCTCCTCAGGTTTCACGCATCCGAAGGTTGAACCCTTCGGCCGAACTACCGGCTCGTAGTATACCATACCATAGATGTATAACACAAGATGGAGGGAGGAGGCCGAGGATCATACGGTGGGCTGTTCGGCGCGTTTACCCCAGGTCTCCGAGCTTTTCGATTTATTAGCCGTTCAGAGCCATCCAGCCTTGTTCCCCCTTAATTGACCATGATTGTTAGATTAAGGGCTTGATTGGTCTATTGGCTTCTTTCTGCGCGATCAGATGGTTCGTTCCGAGTCGAGGGTTGCCGTACTACTGATCAGTATTATGTGCATGCGTATTTTGCGACGTCAGAGGAGATACGATACCCCACCCTACTGGGCAATAAGCTTCTGCATACCATTTGATTGGTATGAACAGCACGCTGCGACTGAGTGCCAGTTGCAGCGCAAGAAACATACGCAGAGATGTGTGGGAAGAAGTGTATCCTCGAGACGAGAGCACCTCCTCAGCAGTTTCTTTTCTGAGGAAGTTAAAACAAAAACAAGGTAAATACTCCCGAGCCGGACCCAAACAACCCGTAACCCGCAACCCGCAAACCGCAAACCACAAACCACAACCGCAAACCGCAAACCGCAACGGGCGCCGCACCACAACGGCCATCCGTGCGTTAGAAGTAGTCCTTACCAAGTAGAAAATAGATAAGGTATCGACCCTTGACTACCTAGAACTCCCCAGGTAGCACCTACAGCAGCCACATCAAAGAACATGCCACATGGTGCATCATTATCCAATCCAGCCTTACCGCTACCTCCCAACTCTAATGGTTCAGGGATCTCACTCAACCCTTGTCTGGGGAGAGGATGGGGATTGGGGATTTGGGGGAACAATGGCATGACCTGCTCGATTCATCCATTGATCGATCAACAAGTCATTGGCGGTTCCATGTAATTCGTGCCAGACAGTAAAGGCAGAAACATCCATCCAGTCAATTGATGTAGCTACCCTACCTACAGTAGACTCGTAAACCCTCATCCGGGATCTGGGAACCCCCTCGCGAGAGGGGAGAGGGTGTCCAAACCCCGGACTAACTTAGAGCATATGACGCGCATGTCGGCTTAAACTTCACTTGCTGAGGTCCTGAAAATTCACGATCGACCTCTTGGGGGACTCTGTTCTCTCGCAAAGTAACCCCCAAATTCGCGAGCAACTGCACCCTCCACCCCCCAAGGAGAGTCCCCAAGTCCCCAGCTTTACTCGGTACATGCAGACACAAATGAAGCCGAAGACCAAGATTTGATAATCCGTAGTAACCCTACGCAATAGATAACTTAGTAGGCAAAATAGTTCCAAACTCCATCCATAAAAAGGGCCAGCCAGCCAGCCAGCCAGCTAACCCCTCACCCTAAAACCCAAAAATTAAATGCATTCCACAACCACACTCTAAACCTACCAATTAATCTTGTCTACGGGCTTGGGGAATCCAGGTTGGTTTCAATCAATCGATCGGATCAGGCCAGACAGCCAGACATCTCGGATCCGAGAACCCCCCCGAGTGTGCCTCCCCTCCCTCCCTCTCCTCAGCTCTAATAGTGCTGTACTCAGTATGGACAAGATACAAAGAAAGAAACTCCACCCCGCGGAGATAATCACCGTACAACATCCGTGCAACAAGAATGGATTAGTCCAAAGTCTACCTAGGTAGGAATGAGGAATAAGGATGAGCGTTGGTCGACCGTTGCGACCGTTTTTAATCGGCTTCCACTCTTCGGTCGGAGGTAAACTACTTTGAGTTATCGCCGGACGTCTCCAAATTGAGGGGGGGGGGGGGCCGGCCGCTTCGGCCGGTAGGAATGGAGTCATCATCTATTTGCCAAAAGTATGGATTGGAGCACGTGGAAGACAAGAGGGAATGTCTCCGCAGGTGGAAGTTCAGAACAATAATTATGGAGACGAAAGGCGAGGCGAACGTCTAGCCCCTTTCTCATCGCTAACGTTCGCTTGGTTTGTACACATTCCCTACCACGTACTCCCTACTCATACTCATCACCGTCATTGTTGTGAGATGCTGTGTCCAGTAGGTAGGTGCTGTACGAGTAAAATGCCTCAGTTCCCGGCCGGTTCGCCTCTTGCGGACGGTGAACCCGTCGCGGTCGCGGTCGCCGCCGTGGCACCGCCGCCCTAACTTATTGGACTGATCGTCGCAATGATTGTCATGATCATTGGCAGAATATGAATAAAGAAAAATTCCCCATTTCGATAAAAATGGGATGGGGGATGGGAGGAGAAAAAGGGGGAAGGAGGGCTGCATTCTTCATGCACCAGACAGAATCCAAGAACGAACCATCAACAGTCGCTCGCTACGGAGTACATCTCTTTCCAGAGTATGCAGTCGTTCATTCCTTTTGGTCGGAATCAGACATCGGGCGATCACTTCCAGCTTTCTTTCTGATCTCAGAGTTCGGCCGAAGCGGTTATTACTCGGCCGGTCAGACACTGCCTGCCTAATCCCGGATCCGTACTTGAAACGAAGGACAGGGGGAACAGAAAAAGAAAAATCAAGAAAGTGGTAAGGTAAACCAACAAACACCACATTGCAAATGTCCAGGAGGCAGACACGAACCGAAGTGGGAGGGGGGAAGTGGAAGGGACCACTAGCCACTGCACAGGGACGCCCTCCCGCACGGAAATACTCGTGACTGGGGGCTGGCTATCTTCAAATTACTACAAGTACCCGCCGCTGTCCGGCTCTCTCCTCCCTCCTAGTTTTCTCCTCCGCCCCTCTAAGTACTCGCAAGCTGGCGGACCCTCTCCGAGGCAATACCCCAGGTTCCAGCCAGAGTGGAAGACACATGCCATCCCCACTGCCCATGCTCACCAAGGCTTCGATCCGTGAGACAGCAGGGGCAAGTGACGCGATGGACACATAGCAATTTTGCTTCTGTGACCGATCGGTTGTGATCAGTATCGGTTGATTTTCAGACATACCGATCGCCCTCCCACACTGTGGGAGGGCCCACTTACGGGATCAATCAAAAGGGACAGATCAGAACCAATGGCCCCACGACTGGGAGATTTGGCTGCAGATTGCTCGAGACTCTCGTGAATATCGCGTAGTGGCCCATTTATTTCACGCGTTCCCCGTACTCATGTTGGGGAATAGCATTACATCCGAAACCCGGTTGAGAATATTGTCAATATGTCCATCTTGGGGCGGCGCGCTATAGGTCGGAGGAACAGGAACAGTCACAGAAACAAGCCCTGCCGGCGGCGGGGAAGTGAAGACTGTGGCTGGAGATAGGTTCGGGGTGGTCGTTGCAGTTTCCGGGACCGATAGCATGTTCTGCTTCTTGCTGTGTGCACGGAATGCGGCACTGACTTCCCGCAGGGCACGGAGCGATGAGGCGAGATGTTTCGCCGAATCAGTACGGTTGTTTCGATCAGCTTCGCCATCGCCATGCACATGGTCTGACAAAGCCGCCTCCAGTTTCTGGATCAGATCCCACGTGTGCGGGTGCAATCGCTCATTATTGTTGGCTACCAAGAGGAAAGCTGACGCGATCGTCCGTTGCAGGCTAATCCATGTGCGGGACGCATGCGCGTTGATCGAATGCAGTTCAATGAATGCCTGGATCGTGTTGCTCAGATTGGTCAAGCAGTCCTCCTTGATAATCTCTCGCCGCTGCTCATCCATGTGTGCATCCGGATCCAGTGATACTCGGCACATGAATGATATGAAATACGAGGAATGCAGTCGCAGCTCGGTCCGTTCAATATGCTCCGCCAGCGTGGTACAGCGTTCTTCGAATCGCAGGTGTGGTGCTGCCTCGGCGAGGATCCGTTCAATACGTTGCTTGAACTCCCGGATTTCATGGTACCTGAGGTGGCTATGATGGGTGAACATGAGATTTCGCAACATCTCGAGGATAACGGAGATGATGCGGCACAGCGTCTCGAAGTAACCCCGGTGACCGGGCATGGATTTGGGATCGTACGGAATCTCGGGCTGGCTGATCATGGTGATAGAGGGTCGATCGTACGCCAGGGAAAAATGACTGTTCTGAAAAGCCATCGCCCACCTGTTCTCGTGTGTGAGTATTGCTGTTTGTTTCTCGCAAATCGGCATTCACGCCTTACCAGACTCTTCTCCGTGCCGCTTGCACAGCCCGTGAATATCCCGCAGTTTCGACATGCAAACCCAGCACCATACACATGCGTTCGGTCATTCCTACCAACCACAATCAGCTTTTGTCGAGTGGTTGACACGGCAGAAACACCACTCACCAAGCAATGTGTACGAGGCTCCTGCATTCATGTTGTAGGAGAGGACGCTCCCAATGACCAGCAAGATTTGAATGATTTCTACGGTCGGCTGAGATACATAATTCAACATGCGCAAGCAATGATAAGCACATGATACTATAGTCGATCAGTCATGTCACAGCAGAGAGGTGGAGGTTGTACGAACCATATACCCACGAGGTCAATTCGCGTTCCTTGCCTGGTAAGTCGGACAATTGACAGCCCGAGGCTAGAACAGCAAAGAGAAGACTGAGGAAGGATACACTCATGCCAAACGGCTTAACAAGACCGTTAGCATCCGGTCGATATACACCACCAACAGCTTGTCGGCCTCGCAACAGGCGCTCCATATTGTCCTCAAGTCTTGCAACATCCGGTAGCACCGGATAAAGCACGGAACCAACGTCTATATAGAATCTCAACAGTCTGGGTAGCCGAACCGGTCAGTCATTTCAACCCACATCAGGGGATACGGGGGCCGGGGACTTACTTTCGGCATTGTTCGTCGTCGGGTAGCACGCTACACACGCCGGCGATGTTGAATGTATAAGGATCGGACGACCAAAGATCTACGAACGGATACGCGGCGGATTCATTCCCCATGGCCAGTTCCGCGAGAAGGTCCTCCTTTGGTAACGCCTGTGCCGTATCCTCCGAGTTCTTCGACTTATCCAAGATGTCGATCAATGCCGATCGCGACCCAATATGGACGGAGCCAGTCTTCAGTGTAGTTGAACCAAAAATCCCCTCCGAGGTGGGAGAGACCTCATCCTCCGCTGGAAACACCTCCAATCGGGGTTCGGTGGCTCTTCGCGCCCCATGGGATTGAAACAGAGAGTCCAGGCTGCCTAGGATTTCCTCCATGGTCCGCATCTTGGTGTTGATTTCGTCCCATTCCACTTGAGACAAAGTCACGACTTCCGGCAGGCCGTCTTGGGTAGTCGATCCGGTGGATCCCGGGTCGGGGCCGTAGGGAGCATCGCGACCGGACGAGAGTTGGGAGGACGGAGGGAGAAATTGAGGTGTAGTGGTTGTCGAGGCGGTCGCGGGGCCGTATTGGTCGGCGAGGAGCGATCCTCCGGGCCTAGGCGCCGAGGGAGGAGGACGGCCGTAGGAGCAGGTGAAATTGCGCTTGACACAATTGCCGCATGGCACATTGCGATCACAGCGAACTTTGCTGGCACGACATGGAAGGCAAGTTTTACATTCGCGAGGCCTGCGGCGGATGGGATACGTAGGCATATTGCGGTTAATGGCACGCGTTTGCGCTCTCTCTCTCACTGACTCACTCACAGACCCTACTACTCGACAGGGAAACCGGGCAGACTTCAGGATCGGGCGAGTGGATGAGGATGATCAGGCGAAGAAGGTCTAGTGTGTGAAACTGCGACGGTATGCACACTCATCAAGAATAGATATTATGTTACTCGATCGAAGGATAGCGATGCAGGGAAGAGTTGACAGGCTGGAGAGGATGGGGGCTGGGATGGAGGTTTGGATGCTGAGCGAGGGAGAGATAATCGAAGACGTGCTATTCGCGCGAGGGGAGGGGGGTGGTGGGAGGGCCGAGGTGTCGGGAAGCGAACGCGACAGGTAACGATAGCGTCGAACTGAGCAGGGAAAATTCCGCACGGGGGAGAGGGGGAAGGAGGACGACGAAGGGCCAAGGCACAGCCAGTCAATGGCGTTCAAGCCGGCACAACCAAGGCTGAGGTGACATGTTAGAAGCAGGCGAGGTATCGACCGGTGGGGAGTAAGGTGGGTGAAAATGGGATGTGTGGTAAGTAAATAGTGGTTGGTGGTGGTGGTGATGGTGGTGATGGTGGTGGATAAATGGATAATACTCAGATCGATGCAGGAGCCGATCTTCTTTTTTTTGGGGAGGGGGGAGGGAGCGGAGAAAAAGGCCCGGGGAAGGAATGATGGAATAGATGAGTGAGTAGCCAGCAAACAAGCTGGAGGGGGAAATATAATTTGAATTAATTTCAGCTGGGAATAGATAATAATGGATTGGATGGATGGATTGGATAAGTTAACAGTAGTGGCTACCTTTTTTTAGTCAGTTTATGTGACTAAATCACTAATACTTGGCTAAGTGGTTCGTGCAAGGATGTTTTGTTTCTCCCAACTATTGTTCGGTAGTAAATAGGCTTTAGGGGATGGATGAGCAAGCGTGAGTAGGTAAGACCGTAAGAGAGATTAAGAAAAAGGACAGGCAGCGTGCTAGAGCAATAGAGTGACAGAGTGACAGTGACAGAAAGCGTGAGACGCGGAATGAACCATGATGGAAGAGAGAGAGAGAGAGTGTGTGTGTGTGGCAGTCAACAATAATGTACGGCGGGAAGGTAATCAAGCTGGAATTCTGCCCGGGTTGGTTGGTCGATTTCGGGTTTAGCGGCGACCCAGCCATTCCCCCATCTCGCCCATCCGAGATGGCGTGGTTTTAGTATCTCAACTAGTGTTGATAGTGTTGATATTCTTCTGCACATTGATCTGGATGCATGCGATATCTCATATCCTCTGTCTTCTACTGTTCTTCGAGGCTACAGTCTGACTTGAATTCTCTTGTCCTGACATCGGCTTTTTTGTCCAACGAATGAGAATGGATTGAAGCTGTCAGGATATACTACACTACCTTAATAGCCACTGCCGGCCACTACCAACCTACATGTGTAGTTGCCTTGCATAATTCCTCCTTCGGGCCCCCCCCCCCCCCCCCCCCCCCCCCCCCCCCCCCACCCCCTCCCCCCCCCCCCAGCGCGCCGCCGCCTGGTCCACCCCTTTGTTTTGACCGTC